>ML780533.1:202927-228640 GCA_009831015.1 Picea engelmannii | reverse complement strand
ATATATATATATATATATATATATATATATATATATATATATATATATATATATATATATATATATATATATATATATATATATATATATATATATATATATATATAAATAAGAAAAAAAATAATAAATATAATCTTTGTTAGATATTGTAACAAGAAGGGAGTAAGCAATTTAATTGATTCATAAAAATCTGTTGGAATAAAATTTAAAAAAGTGAATTAATTGTTTTATTATTTTATGATAATTTAAATTTTATTAATTAAAAGGGGAAAAGGGAAAAAGTTAATTTATATACCTGACAATTTGAGTTCTAAATGAAAAGGGGAAAGAGGGAAATCTAAAATATTTAGGAAACTAGGAAAAGCGGGAAACATAAAAAGAAAAGGGAAACACAAGGGGAAAAACAAAAAGTCAAACTTAGTAAGGGTATCTAGCATTTAAGAGATTTTTGATTTAAACTGAACTAGCAATTTAATAATGGGGAAAGTCATTAAAACCTATAAGAGAATTTGGGGACACCTAGGAGAAATTCTAGGAGTGACTTTAGATGGGTGAGGGAAATAAGGATAATTAATTAATTAAAGAAATTGATTTATGGAGGAATGAAGGGGATGGGTGACACTTGTACGGAGAGGAATTTTTAGAATTTAATTTTTAAAAAACTTTAATTAAATGAGATTTTAGGCAAGTAAGGGACTTTGAAACTCTATATAATGAAGGGAGGAGAATGATGATGGATCTCTTCTATTTTCATAACGTTACGTTGCAGAAATATATACTTGACTAACTTATCCTGTGGAAGTTGGGACACCCAGCTCGGTGTGGAGTGGTAGCTTGGCCTTGCGAGGCGATCTAGGAGCTAGCTAAATCTCTAATAGTGTGCGTGTCCCCTTTGTGGCTCGGGGGGCTAAGGGGGAAGAAGAATAACCCTGGTGTTGGCTGGGAGGTATCGGTGAAGTCTCATCGGTCGATAACCGGGATTTGCATGGAGCATGCGGGACATCAACTCAGAGCGAGCGATTGGGAAATGGTACACCTTCTTTATTCCAAATGGTAGAATGTTAGTATGAATTATGTTTTCAGTTATGTATGCTTATATCAAGTAAAGAATATGTTAGTCGTAGCATTCTAATTGATGAATGAATTTCCCATAGACTTAGATGGATGATTGATTGATTTCCCATGGCCTTCGATTCCTGACATGTCTTGACCGTCCTGTGGTTTTGATTGTGTTGATTGCAGTCTACTTTGCCTTCGTCCCTAGCTCATCAATTTGCGCCTGAGTAGTCGGCCATGAGCCTGATCTACAGTCGTCACTTCGATGTTAATAGACCTATGGATCTCAACGTTGTGCTTTTCTGTGCGTGGATGATGGGCGAAGGATGTTCCTGTCAACCGTCCACCCTTGATGTCGGTCCTTGGATGATGGTTTGCCTTGCGCCCCGGTGCGTTTATTTAACCCTACAATGTGATTGTTGGCGAAGTTTATCCTTAAACTCGGCATGCTTATATCTTGTCGTTATCTCGTTTTTACCCCGTTGTTATATCTTGATGAACCAGTTTTGACCTTGCATTTGTTATTCTTGGACAATTTATAACTCTGCATTTTGTATTGATGGACAAATTTTAACCTTGAATTTTTATTCTTGGATAAAGTATAATATGCGTTGGATTGGTGTCCTGGTAATGTAAAAGATTTAATCTCAGTCTGCATTTTTTTTGTAAATTGGTATCTGGACTGTAGAAGATTTAGTTTCACTCTGCATTTTTTTTTGGGGCATCCGAGAAATAGAAAAACCCTTTAATCTCTAAGTCTGCATTTTATAATTGGTACACTGGAATTGGATACGTTTGTGTTATTTCTTAGTCTCTTTTGGTTGGTATCTTAGCCATAGACAAACAAATTAATTTCTTGTCCACATTTTTGGGGATCTTGGAAAATGAAAAAAATAAAAATGTCCTTGTTATCTTGGCTTGCGTTTTTGCTTGGACTGTGATTTTCATGCTTGAATTCAATGAAAAATGTTTCTTTTATATCCATGTATGCATTGTTGGGTAACCCAGGGAAATGAAAATGGTTTTATAACTCCTTGCTGTTACCACGATTATAATTCCTTGCGTTCTTCATTTTGCTTGAATTATAACTCTGCGTCCCTACTGTTGCCACGGTTCATCACCATGAATTTAATACTCAGACTTTTATTCCCACTATTTGGTTGTCATGGATTTTCTTTTATTACATAGGATTTTTTTTTACCATACTTAACGCCCACGATTTGTGGATCCCAACCATTTTCTGAGTGGCTGTTAACACCCACGATTTTTGCTTGAAAACGTGGACTGTGATGCTGTAGAAATCACCCACGATTTAGCCATTTAAATCATAACTTTACTTGCTGGAATGACCACGTTTTTGATAATTAGAATTTGACTCTGTTGCTATAGAAATCGCCCACGAATTTAGCCTTTAAATCATAAATTTACTTGTTGTGAATCAACCACTTTTGTCTTTAAAAACTTGTTTGCGTTTTCCTGTTGAAGGCCCACGAATTTTCCATTCAATGCGTGGCTAAGGTTGTTGTAAATGCCCACGGTTTTTCCCAACAAAGATTGATTGTAATTGCAATAGCTCCCACGTTTGTTGCTGTTTAAACTGTTGATTGTGTTCTGCCTTAATTGACCACGAAATTGCCATGATTTAGATGACTGATTTTCCTATTATCCACCCTGAATTCACCACCAATTGTGGGCTGCATTTGTGGTTGAAAGGCCTCAAGTTTGCCTCAATTTTTGACTGCCCCTTTAACCTGGAAACGACAATAATGGCTACAACGATGTCTTGGGTCCATTAATTGCCTTGTTATTACTAGATTCATTGTTACGTGTTAGTCGTATTAAACGCCAGAACAATTGCTACTGCAAGGTCAATGGTTGGCCATTTCCTTTTGCTATTAATTTCCATGTTAATTGCAATACTAAATGCTATATTACTTACCTTATTAATAACCATAACAATTTCTACAACAATGTTAATGGTCAGCAGATTCATTCTTACTGATTAAATTCCACAACAAGTTAAATGGTTAACAGTTAGGTAAATCGTCTGGTTATTGCTAAATTAATTGTTATGTTTTTCATTATGTTAATTGCCTTGTTAACTGCTATATTAATTGTTACATAAATTCTATGTTATTTGCCTTGATAAAATGCTACAACGATGTTAATAGTAAGCAGTTTCCTTCTCAATGATAGTAGACAACTAGCATTGTTAGTTCGGTCAATATAACTAGACTACATGTTGAGATTTATTTGTTCATAAGTGTTATAATGATAGCATTCTACCTTAAGATTGTCAATGTTGTTATTTAAGTTTATGACTAGTTGTAACTTAGACGTGCCCTGTCTAGAATGGAAACTCGTGTTAAAATAGATTGTAATCATTGACTAGTTAGACTCGGGGATTGGTTGGGTCGTGGACGATGTCAGAATTTTGGCTTGTGTCATCCCTTGTCTTCGTTCTGGTGCTTCGTCGACCTGTGGTTGGGGTATGGGTGTGGTTTCTTCTTAGTATTTGGTTCCTAGCGCATCAAATTATCTAGATCCCTTGGTACGGATAGGATGTGTTGTGCCAAGGTTGTTGGCGCATCTATCACCTGAACGACATGATTCCTGATGAGGGGATCATGGCGCGCCCTGGGGGATAGCAAAGAATGAGATCTTGGTCGGAGTAGGTGATTTTGTGTGAGTGCTGATGAGTGTGTAAGTTGCTCTTGGCGCAATGGCCAAACGCCTTCAGGCGTTAGGTCCACGAGCCTTGAGGTTCTAGTCTTGTTTGTCTAGGCCATGATGTCAGGATGGGGATTTTGTCCCTTAGCTTATAGGCGTGGTCATGTTTGTGTCGGAAGGGGAGTTGTCCTCCTTGTTATTTGTGCATGTTATGCTAGTTGTCTTGAGCCTGTGTGTGGTGTCATAGTAACCTGTTGCTTGGACTGCGTGTTTGTGTTCATCGTCAGTGGTGTGGTTAAACCATTTTCGTCGTCGCCTCTTGCCTCTTAACCCCTCAAAACAATTTTTTTTTTTTCGCTTGTTGTCGTAATGATGGGGCCGTTACATATGGTATCAGAGCCGGTTCAACCCACGACTAGGGATCGCTACGTCTTTCGTTGATATGATTTGATTATAATGTTGCTAATTGAGTTGATTTGTATGTGTGCAGGTAATCATTCTTAGAGGACGTCGCAGAGGCAGATGACGGGGGTGCTAGGGGAGGAGGTGCAATTCCTCTAGTAGCATCCATGCCTAAGAGGTCTAACCCCCAGGGAGACGAACAGGTTGTCGGGCAGGAGCAGATAACAATTGGTGATGTGGTCGGAATGATGAGATCTTTTCAATGCATGTCTGAGGCACTGATCAACCGTTTGGACAAAGATGAGGCCAGAGCACTGACACCCCCTGAGGGTTCACCACGCGCTCCGGTTAGTATTGGTAGCATTCACCGTGAGCTTGAGAAGGTAAAATTTCTTGAGTTCTTTGGTGCCCCAGATAGCGCAACCGCCGAGGCATGGTTGGAGAATATGGTGATGTGATTTTCACTTTGTGACTATACCTCCAACATGAAGGTCCGCATAACAATCTTTCAACTGAAGGGGAGCGCTCTTCTATGGTGGAAGACACTCCTGCCACAACTAAACATGGTCGTCGAAGACATTTCATGGGAACTATTCGAGGAACAGTTCCGAGAGAGGTACCTATCAGAGGGATTCATTGAGTGCCAGCTCAATGAGTTCAATGCCTTACGACAGGGCGGCCGTACGGTGCCCGAGTACAAGGCCCGATTTATGGAGCTTCTCCGGTATGCTCCACATATTAACACTGGGAAACTTAAGGTCAATAGGTTCGTATTCAGCCTTAGTGGAATCTTACGTGAAAAGGTTAGGATTCTGATGCCTCAAACCTTGCATGATGCCGTCCAGAAGACCCTCATAGCAGAGGGGGAGCTTATTAGCAGGGGTCAGAGCAAGACTCCAGCAAGACCGGCAGGGCAGGTGTCATCGGGTGCACAACAACATCAGACACTAGCCAGACATATGCCAGGATATCATGGCTTCCAGAGGGGATCCACATTCACTACACCTCGACAACCCATGCCTCAACAACGAACACCTTATCTGGGACCACAACATAAACAACAACGTCGACCAAAACAAAAACAGTTTAGGCATGTTCAGTAGAACAAACTAGGATTCCAGGCCAGTGGGCTGTCATCTTCTACTTCAGGTACCAGGAGTACTGGACCGAAGAAGAGGTGTTGGACGTGTGGGGAGCCACACTACCAGTGCGACTGTCTGCTGAAGAGGACTAGAGCATCCATATTAGATGGACCCATTACCGTGGGAGATATGGGCAAGGCCCATTAGATTCATGTAGCAGTGAATAACCGCCAGGAAGAGCATTAGTCGACTGTACTTGAGATGACAGGTACAGTCGTTGACCAGACCCTTAGTATTTTGATAGATCCCGGTGCTACTAAGATTTTCATTTTTGGTGCAGTGCTAAAAAGGATTAAGATAAAGGTAGTCGAACAGGACGAATTTAGCTTCGTAGAGATGGCTTCGGGAGCCAAACAAAAGGTTGGAGGAAAGGTTACAGGCTGTACCCTTAACCTGGGAGAGTTTGTCACCAGGGCCAACCTGTACGTCACGATCTTAGGATCTTATGATGTCGTGATTGGTATGGACTGGTTGGAATCGCATGAAGCGATACTCAACTGTAAGACGAAACGGTTGAGCTTGGTCGATGATGAGGGACAAAGACAAGTGATTGTAGGTCGGAACTAGGGAGTTTCCCTAAGGTTCATCTCTTCCTTGCAGCTACGGAAGAGCATGTGCAAGGGGTGTAAGCTTTATGTGATCCTTGCGTTAAACGAGAAGGGAGTAGCAGAAGGTCTAGAACACCTTCCGACGGTGAGAGAGTTTGCAGAAATATTTCCGAAGGAGTTACCCGGGATGCCGCTAGAGAGGGAATTGGAGTTTACTATAGAACTAAAACCAGGGATGAACCGATAGCTAGAATGCCTTATCGGATGTCAACCTCGGAGTTACAGGAGTTGAGAATGCAACTGAAGGAGTTGCTGGACCTAGGATTGATATGTCCCAGTGTTTCACCTTGGGGTGCACCATTTATTTTCATATGAAATAAGGATGGGTCGTGGAGGCTCTGCATTGACTACCGTCAATTGAACAAGGCCACGATCAAGAATCAATATCCATTGCCAAGGATTGATGACCTGTTCAATCAGATGAAGGGTGCGACGGTGTTCTCATAGATCGATTTGCGATTAGGGTATCACCAGTTACAGATCAAGGAGGATGATGTCCCTAAGACCGCCTTTAAGACGAGGTTTGGATATTACGAGTTTACTGTTTTACCGTTTGGACTGACAAACGCCGCAGGGGTATTTATGAGTTAAATGAACGGGGTGTTCCATGAGTATTTAGACAAGTTTGTCTAAGTATTCATTGACGATATTTTGATTTACTCTCGGATGATGGAGGAGCATGACGCACACTTATGCTTGGTACTGCAATGTTTGCGAGAGCACAAATTGTATGGGAAGTTTTCCAAATTCTCATTTTATCAATCAAATATTCACTACTTAGGGCATGTCATCTCCGACGAAGGCATCACCGTGGATCCAACCAAGGTCGAGGCTATTATGGAATGTCTTGCACCGACGAATGTCACGGAAGTACGTAGCTTCATGGGTTTAGAAGGATACTATAGACGGTTCATTGAGGGATTTTCGAATATAGCAAATCCGATCACGAAATTGCAAAAGAAAAACAAGAAGTTTGTTTGGACCGAGAAATGCGTGGAAGCATATCGGAGGCTCAAGGAGCTGTTAACAACAACACCGATAATAAGGGTCCCTAACATGGATGCAGAATTCCTAGTATGCACTGACGCATCCAAGGAAGGCTTAGGTGGAGTCTTGATGCAAGACAGTCGAGTGATCGCTTACATCTCGAGGAAACTGAGAAGGCATGAGGAGAGCTATGCGACGCAAGATTTGGAGTTGTTAGCCATCGTTTATGCCTTGAAGGTTTGAAGACACTACCTTGTTGGATGAAAATTTGAACTAAACACTGACCATTGTGGACTACAACACGTCTTTATGCAAAGCGACCTGAACGCGCAACAATGGCGTTGGTCGTAATTTCTTAGAGAGTACGACTTTGAGATTACTTACATAAAAGGAACAGTGAACCGAGTGGCATATGCATTGAGTCGGAGACCACGCATATTTTCAGTGTTGCCTCTTCAGACTAATCTGCGTGAAAGGGTTCTAAATTTACAGCATGATGATGACTGATACAAAGAGGTCGAGGCTTTTATCGGACAAAAAACAATGATGGTACCAATATTTGAAGGATTTACGTTTGACGACAATGGTTTATTGAGGTTTAAAAATCAGATTTACGTACCATCGAATGAATATTTTTGGAGCTTGATCTTAAGCAAGGGTCATAGAGTAGTTTACATGGCTCACCCGGGAGTCACGAAGATGATGGCAGACCTTAATACCTTATTCTTCTGGAAGGGAATGAAGGTAGACACAGTCAACTATGTGGCCAGATGTCTAGAATATCAGTAGTTAAAGGCTGAACATAGACACCCAACAAGATTACTACAACCACACGATATTCCAGAATCAAAATGGGAGGTTATTTCGATGGATTTTATTGTGGAATTTCCACTGATGGCAAGGAGACACGACTCGATTTTCATAGTAGTAGACACTCTAACAAAGAGTGCTCACTTTATTCCCGTGCGTACGACTTATCAGACACTCGACATAGCTAGAGTTTTCATCAGTGAGATTGTGAGGCTGCATGGCGTGCCTAAGAGGATTATATCTGATCGTGGATTGGTGTTTACTGGATGATTTTGGACGAGTTTCCAAGAGGCCTTGGGAACCCAGCTTAACTTTAGTACTGCGTATCACCTAGAGACTGACAGACATACCAAATGAACAAACCAGACCTTGGAAGACATGTTGCGCATGTACGTAATGGACCAACAAAAGCGTTGGGAAGAATTCTTGCCACTGGTGGAATTCGCTTATAACAGTAGTTACCAGAGCACCATTAGGATGGCGCCTTTTGAGTTTCTTTACGGGCGACCGTGTCGAACGCCTTTGAGTTGGTATTGGATTGAGGATAGGGTCCTGGTAGGACCTGAAGTGATCCACAATAAGACAAAGGATTAAAGAAGCGCAGGATTGACAAAAGAGTTATGCCGATGTGCATCGTGTCGACCATAGTTTCGAGGTCGGTGATCGAGTCTTCTTGCAGTTTAAACTGCATAAGAGTTTGATCAAGTTTGGAAAGGGAGATAAACTCTCTCCTAGGTTCATGGGACCTTTCGAGATTGTGGAGAGAAAGGGGCCTGTGGCCTGCCTGATTCTTTGAGGCGTATGCACAATGTTTTTGATGTATCTGTTTTGAGACATTATATTAGTGATCCTACACATGTTATTGACATGAGTTTTGCATCTTGGATCATCGCATTCGACAGCTAAGATGTCAAATGGTAGAGAAGGTCAAGGTCCAGTGGGATAGCTATAGTCCGCACTCGACGACCTGGGAGGACACATATGAGATGCACCAACAGTTTCCATTTTTGTTTGATAGATAGGCTTATGATACTGTGGTACACTTTATTTGGCATTTATTCTGTGAAACTTCGGGATGAAGTTTATACCAAGAGGGGGTGTATGTAACATCTTTCTCTTGCATGCTGAGCGAACTTATTCTTTGAGGACACTTGCTCGCAAGTGATCCGGATTTTATGTTATTAAAGCATTGATTTTGATTATGAGGCATTATGGGTTGATGACATGTTGTTTTACTTCACTGACATAGATAGGTGCTGTTGACTCGGTTTTGCTAAGTGTGCAGGATATTGGACCTCGAGGATGCAGAGGCATCGATGGAACCCCTTGGACTCTAGATCGAGTCGGGGAGTGTACCATTGGGGTTTGATTGTTTTATATGTGATATTAGTGCATCTGATTAGATGATATGATATGGATATATTCTGACATGATTCGTTGATGATGCAGGCTAACGATAGCTTGTCGACCAGACTCACATGTGGAGTAAAGGGGTCACGCACGACTACTAGATAGGTTGAGGGAGAGGTGTGGATAGCAGCCCTGCCACAGCCTACTCGCACTCCCACCGTGGCTCGAACTGTAGGTTAACGGTTACCTTGTTCGAGAGGACCCACGATGCCATGAGGGAATATTGCGAGAGTCTCTCACGACGATTCTAATGGGCATGCAATAAGACAGGGGCCTTATTCCTTAGAGGCCCTTAGTCTCCCACAAGTTCACCTAGCGGAGTATTGATTCCAGGGGTTTTTGATGTCTACCAAGTCATTCAAGAAGCGAGTGGCATCCTTGGAGCACGTGGTGCATCCTGAAGGGCACATCGTTCAAGAAGAATGGAAGGAGGCAAGTGGCACCCTTGGAGCACGTAGTGCGTCCTGAAGGGCACGTCACACAAGGGAACAAATGAGGCGAGTGGCACCCTTGGAGCACCTAGTGCATCCTGAAGAGCACGTCGCGTTGTTTATGATAATTGAATGAACCTAGATGGCCTTAGGATGAATAACGTGATAAGAAATTTTTAAAACAATTTCCCTAATAAAATGTCGCCTAACACGAAAATTTAAGGTCTAGGTCTAAATTATGCTAGTGGTAAAATTTTATCTATTTAAAAAAAATAATATATATATATATATATATATATATATATATATATATATATATATATATATATATATATATATATANAAATAAAAACAAAATAAATAATAAATATAATCTTCGTTAAATCTTGTAACAAGAAGGGAGTAAGCAATTTAATTGATTCATAAAAATCAGTTGGAATAAAATTAAAAAAAGGGAATTAATTGTTTTATTATTTTATGATAATTTAAATTTTATTAATTAAAAAGGGAAAAAGGAAAAAGTTAATTTATACACCTGCCAATTTGAGTTCTAAATGAAAAGGGGAAAGAGGGAAATCTAAAATATTTAGGAAACTAGGAAAAGCGGAAAACATAAAAAGAAAAGGGAAACACAAGGGGAAAAGCAGAAAGTCAAACTTAGTAAGGGTTTCTAGCATTTAAGAGCTTTCTAATTTAAACTGAACTAGCAATGTAATAATGGGGAAAGTCATTAAAACCTGTAAGAGAATTTGGGGACACCTAGGAGCGATTCTAGGAGTGACTCTAGGTGGGTGAGGGAAATAAGGATAATTAATTAATTAAAGAAATTAATTTATGGAGGAATGAAGGGGATAAGTGACACTTGTACAGGGAGGAATTTTTAGGATTTAATTTTTAAAAAAACTTTAATTAAATGAGATTTTAGGCAAGTAAGGGACTTCGAAACTCTATATAATGAAGGGAGGAGAAGGATGATGGATCTCTTCTGTTTGCGTAACGTTACACTGTATAAATCTATACTTGACTGACTTAGCTTGTGGCAGTTGGGACACCCAGCTCGGTGAGGAGTGGTAGCTCGGCCTTGCGAGGCGAGCTGGGAGCTAGCTAAATCTCTGATAGTGTGCATGGCCCCTTTGCGGCTCTGGGGGCTAAGGGGGAAGAAGAGTACCCCTGGCGTTGGATGGGAGGTACCGGTGAAGTCCCATCTGTCGGCAAGCGGGAGTTGCACGAAGCGCGCGGGACATCAAATCAGAGAGAGCGATTGGGCAATGATACACCTTATTTATTCTACATGGTAGAATGTTAGTATGAATTATGTTTTCAGTTATGTATGCTTATATAAAGTAAATAATATGTTAGTCATAGCGTTCTAGTTGATGACTTAATTTCCCATAGCCTTAGCTGGATGATTGATTGATTTCCCACAGCCTTCGATTTCCAGCATGTCTTGACCGTCTTGTGGTTTTGATTGTGTTGATTGCGGTCTACTTTGCCTTCGTCCCTAGCTCATCAGTCCGCGCCTAAGCAGTCGACCAGGAGCCTGATCTACAGTCGTTGCTTCGGCGTTAATAGACCTATGGATCTCAACACTCTGCTTTTCTGTGCATGGATGATGGGCGAAGGATGTTCCTATCAATCATCCACCCTTGATGCCGGTCCTTGGATGATGGTTCACCTTGCACCCCAATGTATTTATTTAACCCTGCAATGTGATTGTTGGCAAAGTTTATCCTTAAACTCGACATGCTTATATCTTGTCGCTATCTCGTTTTTACCCCGTTGTTATATCTTGATGGATCAGTTTTGACCCTGCATTTGTTATTCTTGGACAATTTATAACTCTGTGTTTTGTATTGATGGACAAATTTTAACCTTGCATTTTTATTCTTGGATAAAGTATAATCTGCATTGGATTGGTGTCCTGGTAATGTAAAATATTTAATCTTAGTCTGCATTTTTTTTATAAATTGGTATCTGGACTGTAGAAGATTTAGTTTCACTCTGCGTTTTTGTTTTGGGGCATCTGGGAAATGAAAAAACCCTTTAATATCTAAGTCTGTGTTTTATAATTGGTACACTATAATTGGATAAGTTTGTGTTCTTTATTAGTATCTCTTGGTTGGTATCTTAGCCGTGGACAAACGAATTAATTTCTTGTCCACATTTTTGGGGATCCTGGAAAATGAAAAACAAAAAAAAACGTCCTTGTTATCTTGGCCTGCATTTTTGCTTGGACTGTGATTTTCATGCTTGAATTCAATGAAAAATGTTTCTTTTATATCCCTGTCTGCATTGTTGGGTAACCCAGGCAAATGAAAATGGTTTTATAACTCCTTGCTGTTACCATGATTATAATTCCTTGCGTTCTGCATTTTGCTTGAATTATAACTCTGTGCCCCTACTGTTGCCGCGGTTCATCACCACGAATTAAATATTCAGAATTTTATTCCCACTATTTGACTGTCACGGATTTTATTTTATTACATAGGATTTGTTTTTACCATACTTAACACCAACAATTTGTGGATCCCAACCGTTTTCTGAGTGGCTGTTAATGCTCATGATTTTTTCTTGAAAACGTGGATTGTGATGCTGTAGAAATCACCCATGATTTAGCCATTTAAATCATAACTTTACTTGCTGGAACGACCATGTTTTTGATAATTAGAAATTGACTCCGTTGCTATAGAAATCACCCATGAATTTAGCCTTTAAATCATAAATTTACTTGCTGTGAATCGACCACTTTTTCCTTTAAAAACTTGTCTGCATTTTCCTATTGAAGGCCCACAAATTTTCCATTCAATGTGTGGCCGAGGTTGTTGTAAATGCCCACAATTTTTCCCAACAAAGATTGGCTATAATTGCAGTAGCTCCCACGATTTTTGTTGTTTAAACTGTTGACTATGTTCCGCCTTAATTGACCATGAAATTGTCATGATTTAGATGACTGCTTTTCCTGTTATCCACCCCGAATTCGCCACCAATTGTGGGCCGTGTTTGCAGTTGAAAGGCCTCGAGTTTGTCTGAATTGTTGATTGCCCCTTTAACCTGGAAATGACAATAATGGCTACAATGATGTCTTGGGTCCATTAATTGCCTTGTTATTGCTAGATTTATTGCTATGTGTTAGTCGTATTAAATGCCAAAACAATTGCTATTGCAAGGTTAATGGTCGTCCATTTCCTTTTGCTGTTAATTGCCATGTTAATTGTAATACTAAATGCTATATTACTTGCCTTATTAATAGTCGGAACAATTTCTACAACAATGTTAATGGTCAACAGATTCATTCTTATTGATTAAATGCCACAACAAGTTAAATGGTTAACAGTTAGGTAAATTGCTTGGTTATTGCTAAATTAATTGTTATGTTATTCATTATGTTAATTTCCTTGTTAACTGCTATATTAATTGTTACATAACTGATATGTTATTTTCCTTGATAAAATGCTACAACAATGTTAATAGTAAGCAATTTCCTTCTCAATGATAGTAGACAACTATCATTGTTAGTTCGGTCGGTATAACTAGACTACATGTTGAGATTTATTTGTTCATAAGTGTTATAATGATAGAATTCTACCTTAAGATTGTCAATGTTGTTATTTAAGTTAATGACTAGTTGTAACTTAGACGTGCCCCATCTTTAATGGCAACTCGTGTTAAAATAGATTGTAATCATTGACTAGTTAGACTGGGGGATTGGTTGGGTCGTTGACGATGTCGAAATTTTGGCTTGCGTCATCCCTTGTCTTCGTTCTGGCGCTTCGTCGACCTGTGGTTGGTGTATGGGTGTGGTTTCTTCTCAGTATTCGGTTCCTAGCATGTCAGATTATGTAGATCCCTTGGTCCAGATAAGATGTGTTGAGCCAAGTTTGTTGGCACATCTATCACCTGGGAATGACATGATTCCTGATGAGGGGATCATGGTGTACCCTGGGGAATAGCGGCGAATGAGATTTGGGCCGGAGTAGGTGATTTCGTGTGAGTGCCGACGAGCGTGCAAGTTTCTCTTTGCGCAAGAGCTGAACGCCTTCAGGCATTAGGTCCACGCACCTTGAGGTTCTAGTCTTGTTCATTTAGGCCATGATGTTGTGATGGGGATGTTGTCCCTTAGCTTATAGGCGTGGTCGTGTTTGCGTCGGAAGGGGAGGTGTCCTCCTTGTTATTTTCGCATGTTATGCCAATTTTCTTGAGCCTGTGTGTGGTGTCATAGTAATCTGTTTCCTGGACTGCGTGTTTTCATTCGTCGTCAGTGGTGTGGTTAAACCGTTGTCATCGTCGCCTCTTGCCTCTTAACTCCTAAAAACAAAAACAAGTTTTTTTTCGCTTTTTGTCGTAATGATGGGTCCGTTACATGGGGGAAATCAATGCAATGGAGACCATTTATTTCTAAGGGGGGAGAATTGATCCAGGTGGATATTGGTGGCCACCCACCTATTCCAACTGGATCCTCTTGTCCATTTTTGTTCAACATGTTCTTCTGCACTCCTTTGTAATTGTGGGTTCTACACTTATGGGGCTGTTTGAAGCCCCACACATCCTCCAGGTGGATACTGGTGGCTTCTCTTCTAATCCAACTAGCTCATTTTGTATGTTTTCATGTCAACACATCTTGTTGTACTTCTAGGGTCATTTTAGGGCCCTAAACGTTGTGTTTTTGGCTCGCCATAGTCAAATTGTAGACGGATTCAGAGTTTTATGGTGGAATGCGAAGTTCTATGAAAGACCTTTCCAACATGCTATCACACTCCTAAAATGAAGGCCGTATACAAAATTTACGACCTTGGGAAGTTGAGGTACCAACTTACACCAAATTACCCATAGGGGCCCACATGAATTTTGGTGTTTCATCTTCTAGGGTTAGGTTTTTGGATGTATAGGGTTTTGGAATTGAAGAGTAATATCAAAAAGGCCTCTATAGACTCATTGTAATGGATTCTTCTTAGACATATGTGCATAGAAGCCACATCTCTTCTCAAAGATAACTACCACCATTCAAGCAAGTGTTTCAGTTCTATAGTTTTACAGTTTTAGCCTATTTCATTATTCAATAGAAGATATTGTTCACTGGATATTTGTGTTATTCTTCATATCTCGGTGTTTATTGTATTCAGTATGTTAATCAATTCATTCTGCTCCTAAATCAAATCAGAACTGCGCAAAGTCCATGTTATATCACAAGTTGTAAGTTGGGTAAAGCCCGACCCAAGCACAAAAGCAAGTGCTACAACTTGGGAATCCTACACCCAATGTCACCTCGATGTAGGTCCCACACTTGGGGGGTGACTAAGGTCACTCCTAGGAGGCTATCCTGGATACCCTAGGGGGAATGAAAAGAACGAAGGGAAGTGTAAGGAGAAGTCCCCTGGAAGGTCAAGTGATGGAAGAAATGATTGGTTGGGAATAGTAAATGAAGAGAGGTAAATGGATGAAGAGATAGTTGTTGGTGCACTTGTACCTGCCCAAAACACAAGAAAATACAACTTGCAATGCTATGTGTTAGTATGGATCAACAAGTTAAGCTTGTTTTCCCTAATTTTCATAAGTGGATGACAATTTATATCAGCAAATAAAGTATCCAAATCAGCATATAAAACACAAGATAAATTGGCAATATCATCAATGAATTTAGTAATCAATTATGACTTGAGCATAACACTTTAAGACTGAATAAAATGAGCTGTTATAAAATGTTTTTCTAAAGCAAATTATCATCCTTATGGCTGTATCATTCAATGACAGACATCAATTAAATCAACCATAGAAAAATCCCCAACACTAGCTTAAACAATGCACCCTAGTTAGTGGAATTAGTGGCTAAAAAATGGAGGAAAGTTAGGGGCTAGTTAGTGAGATATTAGCACCTAGGGTTAGTGAATTTCTGCAGCCTAATGGCCGTATAAAGAAAGTTAGTATAGAAATGAAAAATTATAGAAGAAAAGGGACACCCTAAAGGAATAAAAACCCCCAAGGCATCAAGATCATTATCCAAAAGAGAAATCTTGTAAAGGTTAAAATTTCACATTTATTGAGGCAAATGTTTTGTATCTCCAATGCAAATTAAAATATGATTAGTGCCTTACTATTGGGTTTATGGGGTCAATGGAAAATATGGCTTAGCTAAGAACTTGGGAGTGCACGCCATTGTAGTTCCCAAGTGTAGACAAGTCAATCTAGGAAATGCTAAGAGAGTCTACGCCCTTGTACTTCTCTTGTCACAACCTTGAAAAATATATTTGACCTTGAGAAGAAACATTTGGTGTTAGAACTAGAATTCAACTCAAGACTACTATTGAATCAAGGCTAGCACATATTGTTTCAAAATTCTCAATAATTTTTATGAAGATGGATAAATCCTTTCTTGGTTTAAAAGGGAATACTGATTTGATCTATTAAGATCACTTACCTAGGTGCAACAAGTCAGGTAATAAAACTAATGGCTAAAGACTTGAAGTTTTGGGTGATGTGATTGAGAGAAGGGAAAAACAAAACTGATAAATCCACCAATAAAAAAATCTTATTCTTAATGTCCTTATGAAGTGGAAGAATACACCTTTATCTGGAAATCATTCCAAATAAGATTTAAGAAGAAGAAACACCAATGTGGCAAAGATTACTGAAAACCCTTTTAAAGAAACCTTCTCAACACATAAGAATTTGTCATAAGCTCATAGAACATCAACAGATTGTTTTAGAGGAAAACAAGAAGATGATAAATAGGGAAGGAACACAAACTAACCATTAACTTTATTAGTAGTTGAAGTCTTTGTTGGATTACTGAGAGGGGGTGAATCAATAATAGAGCAATCCAATCCATAAAATCCAATTTTTATATCAATGTAGCATTATCATCCAATAGTTGTAGAGTAAATAAACAATGAACAAATCAGAAATCATACACATACACAATACACCGGTGTTTTTACGTGGAAACCCGAAGCGGGAGAAAACCACATAAAGATTTTTCTTATATGTCTTTAAGAATTACATTCATTGGAAGCACCAACTTCCTTTTTCTTTCCAGTTGCAACTGGAAGGAGGCTCCAACCCCCTAGTTTCTCAGGCTACAACCCAAGGGAATCTCCAACTCCCCAATTCTCTAGCTACAACCAAAAGGAGGCTAAAACCCCCTATGTTCTCCATCTAAAACCACCTTTTCTTGCTCCGTCTAATCGCCTTGACGTAGAAGTAGAATGATGGAACCACTATCACATTATTACTGTGAGATATACTGCTGTAAATCTGTACCAATCAACATGCACCAAATGATTTGTAATCAACCTGTACCATAAATAACCTGTAATCAAGTTGTACCATAAACAAGTGCATCAACCACACACCAACCTGTACCTCAACTTGTACCAACAATGAGTGTATCAACCATGCACCAAATATGTACCAATCATGCATCAGATACACATAAACTATGACTCATCAAGATGTACCAACATCATCAACTATACACCTCATGTATGTGCCAACTCATCAACTACTTGTCTCAACCATGTACCCAACATGTACCTCAACCAAAATCCCTCATCAATTTCATCATCCAAATCTGATTTGTAAATTTGTAATAGACTTGGTGTATATGATCACATACCTACAAACCTTCCTTAACTTTAACAACAAGAGACTAACATTTTCATCAAACTTTACTTTAGTCTCACATGACTARTTTTGGATTAGTCAACAACCCTAACTTGAAATAATCATAACTATGTACCTGTAATGAATAAATATATGAAAATGGTACACAATGTTTTTCAATGTCTTTTATGTAATTCCTCTAGATTTCACTACTTGGAACCTCTCAGAAAAACAATTATAGCAAAAATGACATACCTTGTTGAATTTTGGCTTATTCTATAGAGCAAACTTGTAGATCATGCCCCACACAAAATATTTGTTGTATGGATATGAAAATTGTACACATAATAATACAGAATGTACTATAACCAATACATTTGTTCTTACTGAATTTGTATCTATTATGAAGAAGTTAATACATTTTACCCGAAACACTTGTTTTAGACTAGCCACAAACCCTATATTCCATGGAGTGTAACTCCAAAAATACAACGACCCAAAAGCTGAAATTTGTATCACAACTACTTGGATATGTTTCCTCAATGGCCTCCCAATTTCATGGTCTGAATCATTCTAGAAAACAAGTTATTGTGAAAATGGTGAAATGACCTGTAAATAACATACCTTAGAAAACATCATCAAAAGAATTTATCCTCCATTTAATTTCGGCCTTCTTTACTTCACCTTCCCTCAGAAATTAAGCTTAGATATCCTTTGGTTACCTCAGTCACTTATAGATATTCAATATGCTCAAGTGTGTTTAAAAATGAGAGACCCTTGCCTCTTATTTATACTTTCATGTAGCTTCCTCAAGGGGTTATCTTCTAACCATCTTAACCCACTTTCCTTATTTTAGGGCTAACCCACTTTTACCACTTGTCCACTTAGTAATTTCTCCATTAAATTTATTATTTAAATAATATATTTTGTATCCACTTTGACTTATATTACACTCATCACTTCACTTTATTATTTAAATTACCTTATAACCATCTTAATCCACTTTCCTTATTTTAGGGCTAACCCACTTCTAACCACTTGTCCACTTAGTAATTTCTTTATTAACTTTATTATTTAAATAATTTCTTTTGTATCCACTTTGAATTATAGTACACTCATCACTTCACTTTATTATTTAAATAATTTCTTCTTTTCAACCACTTTGACTACTTTGACCTTTTGGGGCTTCTAGATGACTCATGAGAGTTCTCCAACTTCACATGGCCATAACTCTCTAACCGTGAGGAGTTATGTGACGTTCCACTTACCGTCGGAAATGGCATGACATGCACTATCCATATATAATATTATTACCTACAAATATATCAAAACTCATACCATTATCCATCAAACAAACTTGAGTCCATTACCCGAACCATTGTGCTACCAGAATTTGCTACCAGACTTTCTTCAAGGGTTGACATCAATGACAACCAACCCAATTAATCAACAATATCCACCTTTGTCATTGATGGAAACACTCTAATGAAATACCGAAGTCATGTCACTCATGCTCCCTCTGTGACCATCGATCCCTCTAGAACCATGCCTCTATGCTCTGAATCTGATAAATCTCCCCCCCTTTGTCATCAATGACAAAGGTATCTTTCCATCCGGAGCTGCTCCCCCTAGCTAAATTGTCCTTGGGGATACTCTCCCTAATTGAACTCTTCCTGAAACTGATCTCCCAACCTGAACTATCCTCTCTATGGTGCTTCCTCGTGTAAATCTAAGACATATAAGATAACCATTCAAAAAGATTCATTTTGGAGTAGAAATTACTCTGAGTCTCTGACGAAGATACTCAAAGGCTTCCTGTGGAAGCGGTTTTGTAAATATGTCTTCCACTTGTTCTTTTGTGCCCACATACTCAACTTTGATGTTCTTCTCTGCAACCTGTTCCCGTAGAAAGTGATACTTTATTGGAATGTTCTTCGTCTTGGAGTGCATCACTGGGTTCTTTGAGATACTGATGGCGCTTGTATTATAAGAATAGATTGGAATGGGATCATCATACTCAACCTGTATATCTGTCAGAGTTTGTTTCATCCAAATAACCTGTGTGCAACATGATGCTGCTACAATATACTCTGTTTCGACTGTAGATATGGATACCGATGATTGTTTCTTGATTATCCATGATACTAAACACTCACCCAAGTAGAACACTGCTCCACTGATGCTTCATCGGTCATCAATGCAACCTGCCAAATTTGCATCTGTGTAGGAAATAAGTGATAGATCATTTCCTTTTGGATACCATAATCCAAACTCTTATGTTCCTTTGAGATATCTGAAAATCCTCTTCATTGCTAATACATGTGATTCCTTTGGTGCTTCTTGAAATCGTGCCACCTGTCCAACTGCTTGCATTACATCTGGTCTGGATGATGTCACATATAGTAAGCTACCAATCATTGACCTATATTTCCTCTGCTATGTAGACTTTGAATCATCATCTTTTCTCAACTTGCAACTGGTTTGCATAGGAGTGATAACTAATTTGCAATCTTCCATTCTGAACCTCTTTAGAATTTCTCTTATATACTTAGTTTGAGAAATAAAAATTCCTTGGTTTCTTTGATGTATCTGAAGGCCAAGAAAGAAGGATAATTCTCCAAGTAATGACAATTTAAATTCATTCTGCATATCCTTTGAAAATTTCTAGCTTAACCTGTCATCAATACTTCCAAAAATAATATCAACATAAACTGCAATTAATAAAATACTATCTTGAGTTACCTTGATGTATAGGTTGCTATCTGCACTTCCTTTTCTGAACCCTGCCTGCTGTAGATATTTATCTAGTCTAGAGTACCATGCTCTAGGAGCCTGTTTTAGACCATACAAGGCCTTCTTCAATTTACACACATAATCCACGTTCTCTGACAACTGAAATCCTTCTGGTTTTTTGATGTAGAGTTCTTCTTCAAGTTCCCCGTTTATAAAAGTTGATTTCATGTCCATCTAATACACTTTAATATTCTTGGAGCATGCATAAGCTAAAAGCAATCGGATTGCTTCCATTCTGGAAACTGGAGCAAATGTCCCTCCAAAGTCGATTCCTTCAACTTGTGCGTATCATTTACATATCAATATGGCTTTGTTCCTTGTAACATGCCCATCTTCATTCAATTTATTTCTAAATACCCACTTTGTGCCAATAAAATTCTTATTCTTTGGTCTTGGAACCAATTCCCAAGTGTCATTCTTCTCTATTTGATCCAATTCTTCATCCATGGTCTTATTCCAGAATTCATCCATGTTGGCCTCTTCAAAACTGTTTGGTTCAATCGTAGATGAGAGTGCTAGGTGCATTTGTTCTGGCGAACAAATTCTTCTTCTAGTCTCAACTATTGCATCTTTGTTTCCGATAATATGATCTGAAGGATGATTCTTCTGTATGCGTTTGCTAGGTGTCTGTTGAGGAACTTGCTGAACTTGCTCTTATACTTCTGTTCAATCCTCTTCATCTTCCCCTTCTACTTCTTCTTCATCTTCTGCTTCTTCTTCATAAAATTGTTCCATTGATTCATTTTCTTCTTCCTTTAATTATCTTCCACCTGTTTCATAAATTGTTACATTGATTCTTTCCACAACTTTGTTTAACCTCAGATTGTAACACTTGTATGATTTTCTTGTACTTGAGTAACCAACAAGTAATCCTTTTTCCACACGAGAGTAAACTTTCCCATTCTGCCATCTTCTCTTTTGATGTAGCATTTGCTTCCAAATACTCTAAAGAGATTCACATTTGTTGGTCTTCCTTTCCAGAGCTCATAGGGAGTTTTGTTAGTTTTGTTTCTAAGCATTACTCTGTTTTGAATGTGAACTGTTGTATGCACTGCATGTGTCCAAAAAATATCTGTCAAATTCAAATCCATTAGCATTTCGAGCCATTTCCTGTATTGTCATGTTCTTTCTTTCAACAACTCCATTATGTTGAGATGTCATAGCAACAAAGAATTTCCTTTTTATTCCATGTCTGTTGCAGTAGTCCATAAATTCATTTGAAGTGAACTATCCTCCATTATCAGATCTGAAACATTTGATTTTTGAATCCATTTCATTTTCAACCATTTCTTTGTAGACCTTGAAGTTTTCATTTTTTTTTGACTTATTCCTGAGAAAACAAACTGCAGTCATTCTTGTATAATAATCAACTAATAACATAAAGTATTTCTCACTTTTTAAACCCTTTGTTGTAGTTGGTCCAACTAGATCAATATGAACAATTTCCAGTGGTCTTGTCATTGAGTATTCCTTTTATTTGAATCTGGTCTTTGTTTGCTTTCCTTGTTGACAATGTTTGCATAAATTGTTGGTTGGTTTCATGATCTGGGGAATTTCTCTAATGACTTCCTTTCTGTTGACTTTGAAAAGGTTGTCAAAGTGTATGTGGCCCATTCTTATGTGCCATATCCATCCTTCATCTTCCTTTCCCAGACAACACTTTTCTTTTCCAATTTCACTTAGTACATATATGTCGCTTGAAGTTCTTACAGTTGTTGCAATCAATTTTCTGAACCTTCTTTTCTTATATCTCACTTCTGTGAATCAAAAGTAATTTTATTACCTTGATCACACATTTGAATTACACTTAGAAGATTTTGTTTCATATCTTCTACTAGTAAGACATTTTCTTCCTTGGTATTGTTGTTTCCAATTCTCACTGTGCCTTTTCCAATGATTTTAGATGAATCATGATTTCCGAAGGAGACTGAGCCATATATTTCCTTTGTTAATGTAAGAAACCTATCTTTATCACCTGTCATGTGTTTTGAACAATGACTATCAACATACGAACCATGTTTCTTCTGCTTAGCTTGTAGAGGGAGTGTGCATTCTTCATTGCTATATTGATTCTGGTTTCTTATCCATGTCCTCTTTTGAGGTTCATGTCTGTGATTGTTGTTGTTTTGTTGTGGTTCTCTAGGAGGGACTGCCATTCTACAATATTTGGCCATGTGTCCAAAGTTGTTACACTTGTATTATTCCACTTCAGTGCTCAATGATTCAAACTTGCTGTAACTTCTTCTCTGTGTTTCACTAGGCCTTCTTGGATAACCCTTTTGTGTATGAATTTCAAATTTGTTTATGTTCCTTCTGTTAGCTCTACAATTCACAACTTTATGTCCAAAATTATTGCATGCATAAAATAAACCAAAAAAAATAGTTTGATACTTGGGAGTTGAGGATCTTCTGAAAGGAGTTACTCTTATGAATCCTTCTTCTTCTCGATGCCTATCTGTTTCTATCGGTCGTTGATTATGAAATTTGAATCTTCTCGGTGGAGGAGTGTCCCTGTAATATGCCTTGTAGGTCTTCCTATCCCCTTTGATTGTTTCCACATAGCTTTTTGGATATGTTTATTGTTCTGTTGTTTTGGAGATTGATCCTTTTCTGTCTGATTGTATCCAAGTCCGGACTTGTCATGATGAGATTTTTGAATGCTGATAATGTCATCCAAAATTTTTGAGTTGTTCTGCATATTTTTCTTTTGAAGATTCTTTCTTAATGTGACAATCTCTGCTTCCAAATTTCCAATGATCCCGTCTCTTTCTTATAACTGTTCTTTGAGTGCTTCCTCAATTATTTTAATTCTTCTATTTGAACTTTCAAATTTGTGATCATTTGTTTTACTTCATGAGTGTCTTCTTTCTTGTCTAGTTCTGTTTGTAGCTTTTTGTTTTTCTTCTTTTCTCTTCTTATAACTTCAATAGCACACAAAATTTTTTCTCGGTAGTCAAATTTTGCCTCTTCATATTCTTCTTCGGTGTCTTCTTTATCAGAGTCTTCTACTGCCATGAATATAACTCTTTCTGTCTCACTGTCATTGAATTCATCTTCATCTGATGAAGAGATGTCTTCTTTGGTGCATAAACTTTTCTTGAAATTTTTCTTTGTGCTTATTTTCCCTTTATATGTTTGTTTTATATTTGAGTAATCTTTATCATTCCTCTTATTTTTCTTATGAGGACATTTGTTAGCAAAATGACCAATACCATCACAATTAAAAAAATCAATGAAAAATTACCTTTAAATCTGCCATTGATTCCCTTGTTCAATATTATGATAAATTTGGCCATTTCTTCATCATCTTTTGAGATGTCACTACTGCTGCTATGTTCTTTTTCTTTTTTCTTTCTATTTTTCTTTGGCCTTTTGGATGCTTTGAAAGCTGCTTCTTTTATATATAGATTTTCATGTTCATTTCTCATTTGATATGCTGTGAAGATTCCATGTAGTTCATCCATGCTTATTGAGTCTAGATCTGCTCTTTCTTCTAGTGCTGATATCTTAGGATCAAATCTCATAGGAAGAGATTTTAGTACCTTTTCAACAATTACATATTCTGCATTTATTGTTTCATTGAATTGTAAGAAGTAAGCTGCAATATTCTCATCTTCCTTCATCTTTAGTTGTTCGAACTGACCTCTGTAAGTTTGAAGCTTTGCTGCTTTGACTTTTGAATCTACTTCATAAATATTTTGAAGCTTGTCCCAAATATCTTTAATGGATTTAACATTTATAACTTTGGTGTATATTGATTCACAAAGACCATTCAAAAGTGAATTTGTGGCTTAGGAATTATTTTGCCCAAGTTTTATTGATTTTTCATTTGTCGGCGGGACTGCTGGTTCTTTGTATCCATCTACAACTGATTGCCAAATTTCAAATCCGTGTGCCTGTATATATGTTTTCATCATTCTTTTCCAAAATGAATAATTTTGTCCATCAAATTGTGGTATTCAGTTTTTATACATGTTATTTCTCTTCATGTTCTACCTTTCAGTGGTTAAACTAATTTTTGAAGGAACCTGCTTTGATACCAATTGTTGGATTACTAAGAGGGGGGGTGAATTAGTAATAGATAAATCTAATCCATAAAATCCAAGTGTTATATCAATGTAACATTATCATCCAATAGTTTTAGAGTAAATAAACAATGAACAAATGAGCAATCATACACATACACAATACACCTGTGTTTTTACGTGGAAACCCAAAGCGGGAGAAAACCACATAATATTTTTTCTTATATGTATTTAAGAATTACATTAATTGGAAGCACCAACTTCCTTTTTTTTCCAGCTGCAACTGGAAGGAGGCTCCAACCCCCTAGTTTCTCAGGCTACAACCTAAGGGAAGCTCCAACTCTCTAATTCGCTGGCTACAACCATAAGGAGGCTACAACCCCCTATGTTATATAGCTACAACCAGAAGGTGGCTATAACCACCTGTCCTTACCCCGTCCAACTGCCCTGACGTAGAAGTAGAATGATGGAACCACTGTCACACTATCACTGTGAGATATACTACTGTAAACTTGTACCGATCAACCTGTACCAGATGATCTGTAATCAACCTGTACCATATACAACTTGTACCATAAAAAAGTGCATCAACCATGTACCAACCTATACCTCAACCTGTACCATCAATAAGTGCATCAACCATACACCAAATATGTGCCAATCATGCATCAAATACACATAAACTATGACTCATCAAGATGTACCAACATCATCAACTATACACCTCATGTATGTGCCAACTCATCAGCTAATTGTCTCAACCATGTACCCAACATGTACCTCAGCGAAAATCCCTTATCAATTTCATCATCCAAATCTGATTTATAACTCGGTAATAGACCTGGTGTATATGATCACATACCTACAAACCTTCCTTAACTTTAACAACAAGAGACTAGCATTTTCATCAAACTTTACTTTAGTCTCACATGACTAATTTTGGATTAGTCAACAACCCTAACTTGAAATAATCATAACTATGTACCTGTAATGAATAAATATATGAAAATGGTACACAATGTTCTTCATTGTCTTTTATGCAATTCCTCTAGATTTCACTACTTGGAACCTCTCAACAAAGGAGTTATGGAAAAAATGGAATACCTTTTTGAATTCTAGCTTATTCTAAAGAGAAAACTTGTAGAGCGTGCCACACATAGAATATTTGTTGTATGGATATGAAAATTGTACACAGAATACTACAGACTGTACTATAACCAATAAATTTAGTCTTATTGAATTTGGATCTATTATGAAGAATTTATGATGTTTTTACACGAAACACCTGTTTTATACTAGTTTCAGGACTAGCCACAAACCCTATTTTCCATGGAGTGTAACTCCAAAAATACAACGACCCACAAGCTAAAATGTGTATCAGAGCTAATTGGATGACCTGTAAATAACATACCTTAGAAAGCATCATCAAAAGAATTTATCCTCCCTTGAATTTCAACCTTCTTTACTTCACCTTCCTTGTGAAATTCGGCTTAGATATCATTTGGTTACCTTAGTCACTTGTATATATTCAATATTATCAAGTGTGTTTAAAAATGAGAGGCCCTTGCCTCTTATTTATACTTTCATGTAGCTTCCTCAAGGGGTTATCTTCTAACCATCTTAATCCACTTTCCTTATGTTAGGGATAACCCACTTCTAACCACTTGTCCACTTAGTAATTTCTCCATTAACTTTATTATTTAAATAATTTATTTTGTATCCACTTTGACTTATAGTACACTCATCACTTCACTTTATTATTTAAATTACCTTCTAACCATCT
>ML780533.1:191890-202877 GCA_009831015.1 Picea engelmannii | reverse complement strand
CTCACGAGGGTTCTCCAACTTCACATGGCCATAACTCTCTAACCGTGAGGAGTTATGTGATGTTCCACATACCATCAGAAATGGCATGACATGTACTATCCATATAGAATAGTATTACCTACAAATAGATCAAAACTCATACCATTATCCATAAAACAAACTTGGGTCCATTACCCAAACCATTGTGCTACCAGAATTCGCTACCAGACTTTCTTCAAGGGTTGACATCAATGACAACAAACCCAATTAATCAACAATATTTACATAGAAAAGATAAATCAAAACAGACTTTAGATATACAATATCAAGCCAAATCAGTGATTGAATCCTTTCTTCTTCTACTTCATGAAATATATATAGTTTTACATCTGTTTCATATATTTATGATTGATATGATCTAGGGATATCTCAAAACAAACTCCTACAGGCCCTAAGGGTGAATTTTTCCTATATCCATTGACACATAAAAATAGAAAACAATTACAATTTAGATCCTATAATCTAGGCAACAACTTTGCATAGAGATAGGTCCTTTGTTGACTTGATTACATTTGGCTAGTACCCTGCATCCTTCGCCTAATCTTATGAGATCCACCTGATCCTCTATCATCCATTTGTACCAACACTTTGACAACTCGAAAATAGATTACTGATATGTATTGTCATCCACCAAAAAGAGGCTGTAAATCAACTTTTAAAGGTATCTCATACTCTCTCTTCAGATTCCATAAAATATTTACCTCATCATCTGCTTTTCCCATCATAAAAAGGAAATTTTGTGTCTTCTTCTGCAAAATCGGTTGTTATAGGTGTTCTTGTAGCGCTAATATTGTTCCTGTGAGGAGTGTTACAATAAATTCCCGTTGCTCTCTTTTAAAATCTGATTTTAATATCCTTCATGCCTTTTTCTTTCCCAAGTTATAGCCAATCGTTACTCATAGGGAGATAATACCTCAAGTTCATGAAAACAAAAAGTCTTTCTTCAAGCATCCATCATCTTTAGTAAAAAATTAGGTTTTTCATAAACACTTAATTTCTCAAATTGAAATTTCTCCCTGGAAGACAGATTTAGCTGCCTTAGCTAACAGATCCAAATTGTTACCTCTTGTTTGATTTGTTTCAGAACGAGTTGTCATTTTCTTTGCCTTACCATCTTCAGATCTGGTCATAGGTTTTGGGCCCTTCTTGCTCTGTTTACTCTGTTTCTTTGTTTTCTAGCATAAACTTTTTCTTTTTCTATAGTAACCCTTTTATTTGCTGCTAGATCCTCTTTCTTAGGTTTCTTCTTCTCAGTTCCAATTTTAGAAACCTTTTTGCTTGTTGATGGCTCCACATTAGGGTTTGTAGGTTCCTCATCGATTACTATAACCTTATCTTTGATTGCAGGGTTATACATGGATTTGTATTTCAATCTGAACTTGTTTTGTGGCCTAGTAGTCCTTTTCCTTATCATAATTTTATATCTATCAACATCATCTTCAAAAGAACTAGAACTAGGAGGAATAATCTTTGGGATAGGTTCTTTAGATTTTACAGGACTTGAATGTGCCTCTATGATCTCAGGTTCTTGAATCTCATTCAACCTCATAGGTTTTGATAACCTTTTACTTTTTCTGATATAAACCTTATGTGCATGTGGGAAAGGATGCCTACCTCCACCCAACCCATGAGAAGATCCTTCACTTGTTTGTAAACTAGTTGGGTCAGCCTCGATTTGTTCACCTGAAACCTTCAAACTAATTTTTCTTTTATTCTTCCCTGAAACAACATGTTGATTTGTACTTGATGACGCTACTTGCGTTGAATCAACAAATTTGTTAGTCATATTTTGGGAAGAAGGATGAAATTCTTTTTTAAACCCTGACTGTATCAAGAATTGATCCCATGTCCTTTTTATTTTCTCCAAATCTACTTTAATGAGTATCTTGATTAACCCTTGATGATAGATACCATGTGGGGGAGTCTTGGGATTTTCTTGAATTTTTATGGCCATTTTATTCAGGTCCCTTAAGAAACAATATGGCAGGCTCATTGTTTTAATTCCTAGCAAATGAAGGAAGAATCAAAGATGAAACATGAACGTAGTAGAGTAACGTCCTTCACATGTGATATAACATTTGAGTATTAGCAAGGCCTCCAACTATTCATCAACTATCCAGTCCTTAGGAATACCCTTAGCCTAGTTTGGATCTTTGTGGTCTAGTTTAAGAAATTGATTGACATCCACACTTATGATTAATTTGTTCTTGAACCATTTTTCACCATTAGCAAGGAGATTACAGGTTGTTTCTATTGATTCCTCTGTATCCTGCATTATCAGAATATAAATTTGAACCCTCTGTCCATGGAATCCTTCAACAAATGCTTGAGCTACACCATAGTGATAACCATCTAATTATGTGCAATACATATACCAACCAACCTATTCAAAGACACGTCTGATTTTTTCGTTTGCCTCCATAATCTCGGCTCCTTCAAGTTCCTTTCTGTTTACGTGTCCACTTTTACCCATATCTACTGTCATGACCATAAGACTGGATTCCTTATTGTAGAAGTGGGATATGCCTGCTATGTGGAGATAGATACCATAAAATATTCTCATACTCTCTCATACTCTCTCTTTACATTCCATAAAATATTTACCTCATAATCCGCTTTTTCCATCACAAAAAGGAAATTATGTGTCTTCTTCTGCAAAATCGGTTGCTACAAGTGTTCATGTAGCGCCAATATTTTTCCTGTGAGGATTGTTGCAGGAACTTACGGTAGCGCTCTTTTAAAATCTGATTTTAATATCCTTCATGTCTTTTCTTGCCCAGATTATAGCCAATCATTACTCATAAGGAGATAATACCTCAAGTTCATGAAAAAAAAGGCTTTCTTCAAGCATCCATAATCTTTACTAAAAAATTAGGTTTTGCATAAACACTTAAGTTCTCAAATTGAAACTTCTCCCTGGAAGACATATTTAGTTGCCTCAACTAACATATCCAAATTGTTACCTCTTGTTTGCTTTGTTTCAGAACGAGTTTTCATTTTCTTTGGTTTACCATCTTCAGATATGGTCATAGGTTTTGGGCCCTTCTTGTTCTGTTTACTCATTTTTCTCTGTTCTTTGCCAGAAAATTTTTGTTTTTATGTAGGAACCCTTTTATTTGCTGCTAGATCCTCTTTCTTAGGTTTCTTCTTCTCAATTCTGATTTTAGAAACCTTCTTGCTTGTTGACGGCTCCACATTAGGGTTTGTAGGTTCCTCATCGATTACTATAACCTTATCTTTGATTGCAAGGTTATACATGGCTTTGGATTTCAATCTGAACTTGTTTTGTGGCCTAGTACTCCTTTTCCTTATCATAATTTTATTTCTATCAACATCATCTTCATAAGAACTAGAACTAGGAGGAACAATATTTGGGATAGGTTCTTTAGATTTTACAAGACTTGAATGTGCCTCTACTATCTCATGTTCTTGAATCTCATTCAACCTCATAGGTTCTGGTGACCTTTTACTTTTTTTGATATAAACCAACCAACCAGCCTAGTCGAAGACATGTCTGATGTTTTCGCATGCCTCCATAATCTCGGGTCCTTCAGGTTACTTTCTATTTACATGTCCACTTTTACCCACATCTGTTGTCACGACCAGAAGAGTGGATTCCTTGTTGTCGAAGTGGGATATGCCTGCTATGTGGAGATAGATACAGGATTTTCTAGCTATATGGAGGAAATTCAAATTGACCAGCTGCAATGTGAATCTAGAGTAACAAGTAATACGCCAGGTTAAAAGAACTGTTTTAAAAAACCCCATCCGCGTGACATCCTGGATAACAGATACGAATAGGTGAAAGTACTGCCACCTTTGCATGCTGTGATGTTGATTGGGTACTTGATAACCACCTTGAGTCTTTCATTCTTCCAGGTAGGACGATCCACATCTTCAAACTCCTCCAACAATACTTGTAATGATGAAAATTAGGGACAAGTGGAATTTCCTGTAGTGCCCTGAAAAAATTGTCCTTTGGCATTTTTTGAATGGAATTGACTTGAAAGTCGTTATCTAACTTTGGTAATCATGAGACATAAGTTATGACATGACATATGACTATGATGGAAAGATTTAAAGCTAATGATATCATTAGACAATCCTATAAACATGTGCATAAATCATCCTATTCCCTTTTACAAGACTAAGTATCTCTCATTCCTCTCAACCTAGCATTATTTTGAACCCCATGATAAAGATTTTGAACCTTTAAAAACCTAATGATGATGATTTATAACCTATACAAAAAAAATTTAAATGAAGAAAATAAGAGATGAGAGACAAAACTTTGTAGAACATAATAGGTGATAACAATGGCTCCATGGGGGATGGAGTTTTCCCTGTGAAACTCCAAGAACTTTGAGTAGACCTATGCCTTCTGATCCTTATAGCTTTCTTCCATGTTTATTCTGCAGACTATAACTGTTTTAAGTCCTGAAGTTTGGTAAAACTTTATTCAAAACATATCAAACTGAAAGATTAAAACTAATACTGAAAACATAAAAAATAATAAGTTGTATCATCGTTCCATTGGGATATGGAGTCCTTATTGTCTAACTACCACACCACACCGATATGTACAATGGTATTTGAGCCACCAACGACTTTAGTAAAATAATTTCTTCAGAAAACGCCCATTGACCGGGCCACCAAAAACTTCTGAACCTTCCAAATTACGCAATAGGAAAGTGTTGCTTTCCAAGATCTTATTCACCTTGAATGGACCCGACCAAAGGCTATAAAACTTCCCATGATGGTATTCTCTATGGGCATCCCATTTCAAAACTAAGTCCTTGGGTAGCAACTGCTCTATTTTTTTTTATTTTCTGTCAAAAGTCTCTTTAACCTTCTGTTGATGATGATGTGCCCTCTCAAGAAGTTTCTCTCTTTCTTGCCGCAATTCTATAATCTGACAAATCCTTCTGATAGCATCATTGGGTTCAGCTTCAATTTACTGCAAAAAATTTAAAACTTGAAAAGCAAGTTGTATTGGAAAGAATGCTTCCATTCCATATACTAACTGAAAAGATGAAGTTCCTATTGCTCTTTTTGTGCTAACACGGTCATCCCATAAGGAATATTTCAACTTTTCATCCCAAGCCCTCTTGTTATCTTTTGGAATTTTCTTAATGATCCTGACCATACTTTTATTGGATGATTCGGCTAGGCCATTACCATGTGGGTAATAAGCAGTGGAATGACTAATCTTGATGCTATAGTCTTCACAAAATCTTACAATGTTAGCAGAGTTTAAAGTTGAAGCATTACCAATGATGATCACTTTCAGACACCCAAACCTAAATAAAATATTTTCTTGAAGAAAAATCATGATTACCTTATCAATTTCCCTCCTTGTAGGTATAGATTCTATCCACTTCGTGAATTAATTTGTAGCTGTCAGAATCCATCTATGTTGGCCACTAGATGGAGGATGAATTTCACCTATGAAATCCAAAGCCCACTGTTGGAAAGGTGAAGACGATTTTACGTGCTTGCAAGGTAAATGCTTGAGATTTTGTTTACCAACAAAACTTTGGCATTTTTCACATGCTCTAACCTTTTCAGATACATAAAAAAATAGACAAGGCCAATAATACCCAACCCTAAGTATCTTATATGCAATGGATTTCCAGAAGTGATGTCTCCCACACACTCCTTCATGAAACTCTATCATGAATCTCTATGCTTCTTCTTCATCAAGAAATCTCATAAAAAATATAGAAGGGTCTCTCCAAAACAAAGTTTGATTATTCACACAATACTTTACAACTTTGATTTTTAGGGATATTACTTTAGACTTATCCGTTTCTGGAGGAGCTTGGAAATTATGCAGAAAATAAAGGATATCTTTGTACCATTCGGATTCAACAAAATTTTCAATGATATGAAAATTGTTGTTTTGAGGATGTAAATTTCCTGAATTGTTGCAGATATAGTAAACCCCCAAAGATCTGTAATTAGAATCAACTAGAAACTTAGCTAACACCTGACCTTTGACTAGCTTGGTAGGCTTGATTTCCATGTCATACTCAAGAAAATTAGCTATACATTTACTTCTCTTTCCATCACTGTCCAACTGAGTCAAGATATCTTTGATAACACTATATGGTACATATGGAGTGATTTTGGAATGTAACACATAAACTCTAAAATATTTTAATGCTTTGACCAAAGAAAAAGCCCGCTTATCCATGATATCGTATTTTAATTCAACATCCTGAAGTGCCATGCTAAAAAAGGCAATGGGTTGTTCAAAACCCTCAGAATTTCTCTGTAAAAGGGCATCTGCAAAAGTATCTTGAGATGGAAAAGAAAAAATCATGAATTCTTTTTCAAAATTTGAACTAATTAAAATAGGTGCATCTGAAATAGCTTGCTTAATAGATTGAAAATAATCTTTAGCTTTTGTTCTCCATTTGATCTCACTGCCAGTTATGTGTTTGACCAGTTCAACAAAGTTGGGAATAAACCTTCTAAGCAAGTTTATCTTCCCAATAAAAGAATGGATTTATTTCTTAGTTCTAGGGATATAAATCTTTTGAATGGCTATCACTCTGGAAGGATCAATTTTAACTCCATCAACACAAACAATATGACCTAGCAATTTCCCTTGTTGTAAAGCAAAATGAGACTTTTTTGGATTTAAAGAAAGACCATACCTTCTACACTTCAAAAATACCTCTCTCAGATGGTGTAGATGATCCTCATCAGATTTAGAGAATACAATAGTGTCATCCAAATAGATGACAACAAACTTATCCTTCTCTCCCACAAAGGTGTTGGTGAATGCAGCTATGGGAGACATCATCCAGCTTACAAACCTGTAAGATGTGGAACATAACAACTATGTGAAGCCTTTCTCTCAGCTTACAAACCTGAGAGAAATCCCCTATAAAGGGTTCACGGTTCCTACCTAGGACAGATTTAAAAACGTAGAGATGACCTCCAACATGGCGTGAGTGAGAATAGCTCCAGATGATTATCCAGGTGAAAAGCGATCTGTTGAGTTAGGACATGCATGTGGCTGAGCACAAGGTGAACGTGGAAATCCCAAAAGTGTTGGGGACATCATCATGTGAAAATAAATGAAGATGATGTGATGGCCTCCTCTGAGCAACAGAGTTGACGAGAAGACTCAACATGATTCTCTTGTTGGTGGCAGTGGGAAAACAAATCTGTAGAGTGGACGTGCCTATGGACGAGCACATGTAAATGTGTGAGGACTTGGTTCATTTGTGTAATGGAGTGAATCAGAGTCATGGAATCCCCATGGATGTGACCCTAGTGAATGAGCACTAGTGGGTGTATCAGATACTTTGCTATATATTGTTCAAGAGTCGGACCTACCTGTAACCCTAGATATTACGGGTACAGGTCGACCCGACCTTAATCTGTTTAATAATAAATGTAAAAGATAATTAATATTGATATTAATATTAATTATTGTAATAATAATAATAATAAATTATATAGTGACTTAGAGAGGTCGGCCATGTTGAGCTAATAGACGCCTTTGTTGAGTGGTCAAGTCTAATATAAGTAAGATATGACTCTCCATTGTAGAATCATATCTTCCTTGCGAGTTTGGAAATTTCAGCAAACACTTCTACTTTGAAAAGTGGTGCACCTCTCTTGGGTGCTAGGGTTTCTATGGATTAAGCACCCTCTTATGTGCTAAGTCATTCTTGGTGCTAAAAGGTATTTCTCTTGAAGAATATAGCAAAGTATTTGGCTGGGATTTTCTCCCTTGTTGAGAAGGGTTTCCCAGGATATATCTTGTGTACTTGTGCATGGTGTTTCTTCTTGTGATCTTGGTTGCTGCAACACTCTTGTTTATGGTTAAGAAATGATGAAATTTAAATTAACTACATGCTTAACCTAACTTATGAAAAATAAACATGGTATCAGAGCATAGGTCTTGAAAGAACCCATTGCACAAGCATCTTTCACACAAAAAAGGAAAAACGTCATTGCTGTTGTACAAGAAAATTAGGGATTTTTATTAAAGAAGATTTTCAGCCTCAAAACCATCTAGAAAAGTGCACCCTAACCCAAGGAACTCTTTGGCACCTTCATCTCACCTTTTCAGTGGGTAGATCTCCCAGAAAGTGAAACCCTAGTTTTCACCAGTACCAAAAATACCAGAAGTACCAGAAAAACCAGAAGTACCAGAAAACCAGAAGCACCAGTCCATAAATCCGCTGGTCAAGTTTGAGGGGGAAAAACTTGGATTTTCAAAAATTTGACTATACCAGCATACTCGCCTCAGCTTAGTGCATTTAGCCCCTGGATTAGAATTTAAAATTTTGAAGTTTGAAAAATTAGGGTTTCCTCATAAAACCCCAAGTTGCAGTTGCAGTTTCAGTATCAGTTGAAGTATCAACTGTAGGACCAGTTGCAGTCACCCTTGAAGTTCTTAAGAGTTGGAAATTATTACTGCTGCCACCAGATGGTGCCACTACCTGCAAACGCTATCAAAGATAGGTACTCACATATGTTTAAACTATTGAATCTTTAAAGGGTATTTGCAGGAGAAGGGATCTCTTGCCATAGATCTAGAAGGATTTCGAGATCCAACACATTCAGAGGAATGATGCAACTTAGGTTTGATTATTCTGATATGCATCTATTTGTTATGACATTATTTTGATCTAGGTTGCATGTTGAAGCTATGACCATCATAATAACCTTTGGTCAAAATTAAAGTCAAGGTATTATATGGATTAAAGTTGACATCGTAGAGTTTATTCTCTGACCCAACCTTCTATCAATATAGCATATTGTCCTAGTACAAAAGACAGGTTGAAGAAAGAACTTGTCATCTTGAGTGAAGGAGACTTGGAAGAAAAACAACACACACTCATTCTTGAGGACAAGACTTCAACAGTTTTGATTAATTAAGCTGATAAGATTCAAAATTACACATGACAAAGTTGATTACTACCCCTTACAAGTAAACACTATAGTTGAGGTAGCAGTCTTTGCAAAGTATTATACTTGGTAGCATGTGAACATATTGAGATAAATGCTTAATGTAACAGATATGAATAACATCTCCTCTAGGAGAAAACTTCTTGTGTTGATCCCAAGTGTAAGGTTCTGCTCAACAGAGCCTTATAAAACCAGAAAAAGATTTATTTTAAGGAAATGCTACCCTAACATTTTTAATACTTTATAACCAACATATAACCAATAACCAACATATATAAAATTTATTGAACTGATCATAATAAGCTTACGAACAACCACATAACACTACATATTCCTTAAATACATAAATTAAAATACCTTCGTCTGATGCTAAACTCCCACTTGTCTGGTTGTCCTCCCTGCTGCCTTGCCCAGCTTGCTGCTTGACCAAATCCTGCCCAAACCGACTAACTACCCAGCCAGCTAGGAGCAGCTTGTCTGACTCCCTATCTCTAGGATACTGAAAGGAATCCTGGCCCCCATGCCCAAAACCCCCAGCAACCCGGTGCCCCCTGCAATGGTTCACCAAAACTCCCAATATCAAACTCCCCACACCAGAAAATATCCAACCAGAACTACAGTCTTCTCCTCTCCCATAATTCTTCCTCCCCCCAAATTCTCAAAATCCCCTCCCGTAGGACTCTTCTCCCGTCATATCTTCCCCTTCACCGACTCTCCTCCCCTCCATTAATTACCTTATCCCCTCCTTTATTACCTTATCCTCCATTTAATGTTTCTTTGCCCCCCTTCATACGTAAAGTCTTTAATTAAATAAATTAAAATTATTAAGCCCCTTTAATTCATTACTCAAATATTTAATGAGTCAATTAATTAATTAACTAATCATCGAGAGATATGAACAATAAATAAATAAATAATTAATTAATATTATTAAGAAATAATTATTGTTTAACTAAACATATTAGGACAGTCAGATTATCTAATTAATTATAATTAATAATCCCTATGCATCTATTTAACCAGGGTTGTTACATACACCCACCCTTAAGGAAACTTCGTCCCGAAGTTAAGGTATCCCATGATACAAAGGAAAAGAAACATGGTTCACACATTCACGACAATTAACCGACACTATTAGTAAGTAAGCCAAGAAAACTCATACATACTAGTGTACATGTACAAGAATGCATGTGTAGCTAGTACATACAAGTCTCGTGCATGTATTAATAATCAATAACTATCACCCTTATAGTATTTTATGTATGCATCCAATCCAATCAACAAGACTATTCTTTTATAAAAGACAATAAACCAATCAAATGTTTGCGAAATTCTTTAATTACAATTATCTAGTTCAACAATTTTATTTAGACAATTGTGGTTTAGTTACGTAATTATGAATATTCATATATACACATTTTATTTTTAGAAGGGAAAAACATTAAATTCCACCATCAGACAAATCTCCTTACTTTCTCAACTATTTATACTCATCCTTCCTCCCTAACTTACTTCCATCTTCATTCCTATCCTTCCTCTGCTGGACTATCTTGGAGCGTCAACTATATTGACCTAACTCCAAATAGAACCCGTAAGCGGAAGTGTCACTATCTCGACCAAGCTTACCCAGCAGGCAATTGACAGTCATCATTACACGTCTAGGGGAGCGTGAGCTAACATTGTCCTCCCACGACTTCAGGTTTCAGAGGATACATGGTGGGAAATGCCTCCACCCCTCCTAATCATAACTGGGGTCCACACCCTACAATGGAACATACAGTGGCACCGTGTTGCTGGGAGTTTTGTCATCGTTTATTCGGTTTTGGGCAGTCTCATCACCTGAAATCCTGCACTGGTTCACATATCATAGAAATGCATCCAAACCAATATAATTTCACATACAAAGATTCATACCATAATGTTTCTCGGCTAGTGGTCATGACATCCACTTTCATCATCCTTATCCCTTGGCTATTTCATAGCCCATAACCTGCAGATTAGTCTGTAACACAAA
>ML780533.1:174885-189263 GCA_009831015.1 Picea engelmannii | reverse complement strand
TCCTCATGTTCTCTTTCATTCTTGGAATAGATGAGGATGTCATCTAGAAAGACTTGTACAAAACGGTCTAAGTACTTCTGGAATACGTCGTTCATGAGGCTCATGAATACTGCTGGCGCATTGGTCAATCCGAAAGGTACTACGACAAACTCGTAATGTCCAAATCGAGTTCGAAAGACATTTTTTGGGATATCGCCTTCCTTAATCCTTAACTGATGATACCTTGATCGCAAATAAGTCTTTGAGAATACCGTTGCTCCTTTCATTTGATCGAAGAGGTCATCTATTCATGGCATTGGGTACCTATTTTTCACTATAGCATGATTCAAGTCCCTATAATATATACACAGTCATAAGGATCCATCCTTCTTCTTTACAAAAATTACTGGTGCACCCCAAGGTGAGACACTGGGCCTTATTAGCCCTAAGTCTAGTAACTCTTTCAACTGCATTTGCAATTCACAAAGTTCTGGTGCTTTCATCTAATACGGAGTCTTGGAAATTGGCTCTGCACTAGTTTTTAGCTCAATAGTAAAATCAAGCTCCCTTTCATGGGGTAACCCTGGGTACTCGTTCGGAAAAACATCCTTAAATTTTGACAACACCGGGTACTGATATAATGAGGGCCCCTTCCTTTCATTCACTTCTTCCACTACATATAGTCGACACCCTTGCCTCAAGCGTCACTTAACCTTCATGGTTGAGATAAAGCGTAATGACACCTTTCTCCGTACACCATGTATCTCCACTGGCCTTCCTTCGTCGTCTAAACAGAGCACCCTTTTTGCGAAACAATCTACCAAAGCTCAATGAGCTTCTAACCAATCCATTCCAAGGATTAGGTCATACGCCCCGAGAATAGTGACATATACCTTCAACCTAGTAGTACACACTCCCAGGTCTACTATACAATTATCAACACTAGGTTCTACCGCTTGTTTTTCCCTCGAAGCCATCTCGACTTGTTTAAAGTCATCGTGCTTGTAGGCTGCCAACCAACTCTTTTCTAATGCAGATGGTGAAATGAAACTATCTGTCGCACTAGAATCAAATAAAATCTTAATGTTGATATGATTTAGCGTACCTTATGAATCCACCAACGTGGATTGATGTTCGGCATGGCGATTATTAACCGCTGCGTAGATCTGGTGGCTGCTACCTTCTCTTCCCATCAGGGCCTTTCCTTCTCTATGCATGAACCCTGATTGTAACTCTGGGTAGTCACGCTGGTAATGGGGTCCTCCACATCCCCAATAGGTAACACGAGATTGAACCTGTGCACTGTTATGTGATTGTCTCTGAAATGAGTTCCTTCCCCTATAACCCCTGCCCCTACTAGATATTCCCTAAGATGGCCGTGGACCTGTCTGCGTCGTTGGTGATGAACGAGATGCTGCACTTGCTGCCATTGAAATCCCTACGGTTATTGTCCTTGGTGCGACTCTGTTACCATGTGGAGGTGGCCTTGAGCCCCCTCCCCTGGGAAATGTCCTAGGGGCCTTCCCCACGAATCCAGGACAATGCGGAAAGGTCGGTCTTGCACCTCCGGTTAAGTTCATGTGTTCCTCCACATAACGCACATTTTCCACAGCTTCCGCTACTGAAGATGGTTTCCACATCTACACCATAGCCCTTATCTTAGGGTTTAGCCCATAGACTAAGCGTTCTTCCTGTCGTTGGTCGTTATCCATTTATGAAACATACTTGACCAATTCCATAAACCTAATCTCATATTCCTCTACGGTCCTGTTTCCCTGTACTAGAGCATGAAACGCTCCTACCTGTTGTTCCTCATAGTAAGCTGGTAGATATTTCCTTCGGAACCTCTCCTCGAAAAATTCCTAAGATACTGTGTCTGGGGTAAGATGCAGTTGTCTTTCCAGGTTGTCCCACCAGTTCAAGGCGCTGTCTCTTAACTGAAAAATCGCTATCTTCACCTTTGAGTTGGATGCATAGTCCCTTAAGGCAAAACACCTTGTCATGCCTTCCAACCATGCTTTTGCGTGTTCACTGGCGCGACCCCCGAAAAACTCTGGAAGTTTGATCTTTTGCAGTTCTCGAGTGATGTCTTCAGGTGGAGGTCCTCCCCTTGAATCCATTTATGCTTCTAGATTACCCGTTCCAGATGGTGGGGGTTCCACTTCGGTCCCTGCTGGTTGTCGTCCCTTTAAAGTCTCATTTATGGCCTCCAACGAGCGCAGTATGAGAGCTAGTTTGGGCGATGGTGGCGGTGTTGGCGGTGCCTGCGACGATGCTCCCCTGCCTCAATTCCCGCGAGTCCTAACCATCCTATATGATTTAACCTGCATCAACCAAAGTTGTCAGGGTGAGTTCAAGGACGTTTCAAATTGGTGCTACTTAAACTAGAAAATAGGGTTAGGCGTAAGTTTCTTTTACTTGTCTGTAAACAGACGTTACTCTCTTTAGGGGATTGGCTAGTTTAGGATTAAGCATCTAAGCTTGATGTCTTCACCTAAAAAAACTACCGATTCCCTCGCCCGGTAGCTACGCTAGCTTGCACCATATTCGCCGATTCTCTAACTTACCTACCTATCGCGCAAGAAGCCCCCTCCCGCTTATCTTGTTCTAAGTCCTTATACTTTGCGTCTACAATTAACTAAGGTGACTTCCAACCTAAAGTTGATTAATTATCAAGAACAAAAAAAAAATCTAAACTAAACCTTTAACCTAAGTTCCAATCGTCTTAATCAACTCATTCATTTTTCCCAAAAATTACTCATTCATCAAATCGTCTTAAGTGCGCTCATAGCTCGATTGGTTAGCGTTGTCAATTTGAAAGCTGGAGGTTACAGGTTCAAATCTCGCCAAGCCCGAACAAACTTTTATTATTATTTTTATTATTAATTAATTTATTAAGTACATATTTAATCATTAATTTAATTTAAATTATTCTCATTGATTAACCCCTTTTAGTTAATCATATTAATTTATAATTAATCTTAAAACACAATTTAAAATATGTTTAAACTTAAATATGTTTAATTTACCTAATTAAACACCAATTATATATATATATTTTTAACTAATTTGAACAATCAAAAGTTTAAATCTAATAATGCTTTAAAAGAATGATTAAATAAATAAAAAAATATAGAAAAAATAAAATAAACAAATTATTAAAATAAAACTAAAATAAAATAAATAAAAAAAAGATTATTAACTAGGTGAGGGCACACATGCAATCCACGTGCCCCCCTAGGGCTCTTATCCCTCCAAAACCCTACATCGAGCTCTCCATTCCCAAACCCTATATGCATTCTTTCACTCTGTGAATGTGGTCGACCTCTCTCATTCTGTAGCTGCGACAGAGTTAGGGTAATGGCTTGCAGCTCCTTTCTCGACAGCTTGGAGCTGATGCTGGTGTATGGCGGTGACACTTGGGCATTTAGTGCAAGATAAAACACCTCTTCCAGGCTCCTCTCTTGGCCATGGCTTGTTGTTGTGGCTGGGCACTGGTGCGTCTATGGGGAGGTCCGGGGTTCGAATCCCACAGACTCAATAAACTTTGGCACAGGTTGTCCAACCGGCACGCGCGCTATACCTGGTGCTTTCCTGGACTTCTAGACACGTGAGCAATGAATTTTTTTTTATCTTGTGGGCTCGTCCTCCATCGATGGTTTCACGTTGGTATTTCACTAGATTGTGATGTGTTCTGTGCTGGTGTAGGTGCGCTGGCTGTTGGTTTTTTTGTTTTGTTTTATTACTAATTTTTTTTTTTGTTTCTTGTGTGTGCAGCGTGCTCCTCGGCCGTGGATTTGTGCTGGTCTAGTCGTGGCATGGTCTCGTGAGCTTGGTTTGTGCGTCGACTTATGTTTAATGTGATTGATGTGTGGAGCACAAACGATTCACCTTGTTTCTTTGTAGCGCCATTTTAAAATATTGCTGGCAGGCTTCTAACATCAAAATAATGTTGAACCGCTTTGGTCTCCCCCCAGTGGAATCTATCCTTGGAGCCTTGGCGTTTGGCGTTTGTTCCAGGAGAGAGAGCGCACAAGGATCCACTCCATTGACTTGGTTTGGTGCTGATGCGTTCAACTCTATGGTTCCTGCGCCTCCTCCCTGTGCCTTGGCGCATGGTCTGCAGATGCCTGGCTTCAATGGTTGGTTTGAATGAATGGCCAGGTCCAATATTCTTTATTTTATGTGAGTGTGAGGCTATTCCTTGGAGCTCGTGCACTAGGTTTGTGTATTGGGTGTCACGGGTCTACTGCTGGTGATCTCGGCGCGCTATGCCTGGTGCTTTTCTGGAATACTAGACGCGTGGGTTCCTCCTCCATGTGATTTCAGTGCTATTCTTCATGCTTTTCCGGCTTTATTGTTGTCTTTGAATCTGAGGTTTTTAGTGTTTATATACCGTTTATGCAATGAGCCCGATATCATAAGATTTGAGGCAAAATCATTTATATCTTAACGTGTTTCGGGGGAATCCGTAAACATTTCGACCCAGATATAATTTGTCGTAGTTTTAAAGAGTTTTAGGTTTTCAGTTTTTGGAAAATTTAACTTGGAAATTAAATCTTGTGTTCCACAAGGATGGTAGGGTTTCAACTTTTGATCATTTTATTTTTGGTTCTTCATTCTAAATTTGATATTTTGGGAATTGAGACTTAAAGTTCCGAATCCTGTTGTGTTGAAGTGCTTAGATTGATAGCTCGTGGACTTGTCTTCAGTGCTTAGTCGACTTGATAATTGGATATTGGGCCCAATAGTTCTATTTATATTATTATTTTTTTTGTTTACAACAATATTTAATGGTTATGTATGCGGTTGCAGGTTGCAGGTTGCGTGAATCATGCGCATGCAAAAACAAGGTTCCTTCCTGATAACAATATTTCTTGTAGCTAAGAATAATGACTTTTGCTACCGTTCATATTTACATGAATCGATGTATTTCTTATATGTTTGAGGTAGGTGATAATAATAATAAATTCCCGACATTTCATATGTTTGAGGTAGGTGAGTAAAAGAAATAAAAAAAATAATGACTTTTGCTACATTTCATATTTACATTAATCGATATCTTTCTTGTAGCTGGCCAAGCTGTGTAGTTTAAGTGCCTACTCACAGTAAGTAAATCAACTGCTTAGAGTCATAGGGCTTTATACCAGCCGACGTTTGCTACATTTTAAATATGGCATGACTTATTGTTGTTAATGTATTGTGCCATTAATATTTTTTTTTTGAAAACTATTAACTTATGTTTGGGTATACAGGAAGCAGAATTTAAACTCTAGTATTCAGTGCCAAAGAGTCCTATGAACTTGTTCTTGTACACAATTTCGTTCATACTCATGGAACAATTTAACAAAGCTGGTGCTGCTGGGATCATAGCAGTGCATCCAAAAGCTGTACTGGCAATTATAAGGCCTCTGCTTCCTTTACATTTTCAATATGTATGTCATTTATTTTTATATTTGTGTTAAAAGTTCTGTGCTTGGCTTGCAGGTTAGGTGGGGTTGGAGCTGGAGCTTGGATTTTCATCTAATTAAGGGTTTCAAGGTTTCACCATAACTAAATAGAAGTGTTTAAATTTCTGGGTGGGTAGGTAGGCCCTTGGCTCCAGATTTTGAACCAGATCTCTGATACCATGTGTAAGGTTCTACTCAACAGAGCCTTATAAAACCCAAAAAATATTTATTTTAAGGAAATGCTACCCTAACATTTTTAATACTTCATAACTAGCATATAACCAATAACCAACATATATAAAATTTATTGAACTGATCATAATAATCTTACGAACAACCACATAACACTACATATTCCTTAAATACATAAAACAAATACATAAATTAAAATACCTTCGTCTGATGCTAAAATCCCGCTTGTCTGGTTGTCCTCCCTGCTGCCTTTCCCAACTTGCTGCTTGACCAAACCCTACCCAAACTGACTAACCACCCAGCCAGCTAGGAGCAGCCTGTCCGGCTCCCTAGCTCCAGGATACCGAAAGGAATCCTGGCCCCCGTGCCGAAAACCCCCAGCAACCCGGTGCCCCCTGCAATGGTTCACCAAAAATCCCAATATCAAACTCCCCACACCATAAAATATCCAACCAGAACTACAGTCTTCTCCTCTCCCATAATTCTTCCTCCCCCCAAATTCTCATAATCCCCTCCCGTAGGACTCTTCCCCCGTCATATCTTCCCCTTCACTGACTCTCCTCCCCTCCATTAATTACCTTATCCCCTCCTTTATTACCTTATCCCCTCCTTTATTACCTTATCCTCCATTTAATGTTTCTTCCCCCCCCTTCATATGTAAAGTCTTTAATTAAATAAATTAAAATTATTAAGCCCCTTTAATTCATTACTCAAATATTTAATGAGTCAATTAATTAATTAATTAATCATCGACAGATATGAACCATTAATTAATAAATAAATAATTAATTAGTATTATTAAGAAATAATCATTGTTTAACTAAACATATTAGGACAGTCAGATTATCTAATTAATTATAATTAAGAATCCCTATGCATCTATTTAACCAGGGTTGTTACACCAGGTTACCATGGAGGAATGTTTGATCACAACACTAGAAGAGTGTGGATCTCATTTCGTATTGTATTTCTTACTTTTGCTCTTTTCTTCAGACATGTCACAAGTGATAGCTCTAAAGGATCTACTGTGATGATTGTTCATGTTTTTGTTTTATCTACTATTATCAAAAGAGTATTATTCTTGCTTGTTTTGTTGACCTTGTTCAGGTCACAGGTAATAACCTTGAGGAAGTCATAGTGAAGGTTACATAAGGAAACATATTAGATGAGACATGAAGTAGACTATGTACATGACCATATACATTCATGTATCCAAAGAGAAGAAGTCCAAGCTAGATCCTTTAGGAAGAAAGGATACAATGAATCTTCAAAGACATCCCTAGTCAGGGACAGTTTGAGACAAGCATAGATGTTGTCCTTGAAGAAGAGATAGTTTTTCCAAAGACCCAGAGAATCTCAGATGGAGATTGACAATGATACAATACCTTCTCCTCCTTCAACAATTCATAGGGAGACAAACATTACTTTAGGTTATCTAGGTTCCCCGGTTTATATGTTCAAAGATATTGTAGTAGGGCATAAACTTCCTACCTAGACTCACTCTGCAAGAGGCAGAGAAACATACAAGCCTCTCAAGTCACATTCCAAGAAAGAAAAAGAGATTTTTGAGCTATCCTTCAGTCATGAGCCACTTCATTGATGCTGAGACTCCTTCTCTTAGAGAAGAAACAAAAGAACCAATATGGCAAGATGCCATAACAGAAGAAAACCGGTATATCTTAAAGAATGATGAATAAGACATTATTCAGGGACCAAAAAGGGAAGTCTGTGGTAACTTCCAAGTGGATATATAAGATCAATCATGCAGCTGATGGAAGTATCAAGAAATACAAAACAAGATCTATAGACAGAGGTTTCTCATAAACAGAGGGATTTTTCTATGATGAGACACTTGACCTAGTGAACCGATACACTTCCATCTGTACTACCATCCATGAGTTGGAAACTATATCAGATAGATAGATTCTTGATGATTTTGGATTTTTGAAAGAGTGTTGCTGATCCAAACCTATACAGTGTTGATGAAGAGAACCTTATCCTAATGACTTATTCAAAAGGCGTTGATGGATACAAGTAATGCTTGACTTCTGAAATCGAGATAAAGAATTTGAGTATGACGCACTACTTCTTGGGACAAGAAGTATGATAGAGGACTGATAAGATTTTCTCGAGTCAAGGAAAATATACAGTGAAAATATTAAAGAAGTTCAGTATGACAGGATGCAATATCCACCGTGATGGATTTAAAGAAGAAGATTGATGATGATTCAGATGAGACTGATCCACAACTGATTGGATCATTAATGTATCTGGTTAACACCAGACTGGATTCATACCATGCAGTGAATGTGCCTGGTCATTTCATGAGTCAACCAAGATAGACTTACTAGAAAACAACAAAACATGTATTGAGATATATACAAGGCATAGTTGGATATGGCCTAAGATATGTCTCCAATGTGAAACTGATTTTGTAGGATATACCGATTCAGATTGAGCAGAAAGTACAGTGGACCGAAAGAACACATCCAGTTGATGTTATACCGTGAAGTTTTCCATGGTTTCTCGATGCAGAAAAAAATGAAACTCTATGGCCTTGAGTACCATAGAGGTAGAGTATATAAGCAACAAGTGTGTGAAGCAATGTGGCTTCACAAGATTCTAATAGATTTATTTGACCATGAGATGGATCCCATGATGATGACCAAAATCCATGAGTAAAATATCCTTGAGAATTGAGTGCTTCCTGATGGATCGAAATACAATGAGATGAAACATCTTATTTCAGAGATAAGATGCAAAGGAAAATCATACTCATGTAGTACCTTCCTACACATGATCATATTGCAGATATCTTCACCAAATTAACTTCGTAAAAAATGGCTCCCTAGTTGAGAGAGAGTGTCGATAACTCCACCCAAGACAAAATTTAAAATTCACCCGTGTGAGACTTGGAATGATAGAGAATGCCTCCCTAGCTGAGAGGGAGTGTTGATGAATGTAGCTATGGGAGACATCCTCCAGCTTACAAACCTGTGAGATGTGGAACATAGTAGATATGTGAAGCCTTTCTCTCAACTTACAAACTTGAGAGAAATCCCCTATAAAGGGTTTGTGGTTCCTGCCTGGGACAGAGTCGGGAACGTAGAGATGACCTCCTCCATGACGTGAGTGAGAAGAACTCCAGATGATTATCCGGGTGAAAAGCGATCTGTTGAGTTAGGACGTGCCTATGGCTGAGCACAAGGTGAATGTGAGAAATCCCAAAAGTGTTGGGCACATCATCATGTGAACATAAATGAAGATGATGTGATCACTATTACAGATGGGTGGATTATTCCACGAAATGTTTCCACGTTTCCATTATTTTCATGTTTTTTTTTTTTTAAATAGGGCGGGATTTTCATCGATATTGCCAGGAAAGTTCGTCGATATAGCCACAAATAGTTTTTTTTAACTTGGTCAGGATTTTCGTCGCTATTGCCATGAAATTTCGTCGCTATTTCCACAAAAGTTCGTCACTATTGCCACGAAAATTTTGCCTATCTCATTGGTCGGTGTTAACGGCTAGTTGACTAGTTGATCTATATATACCTGGATTTAAGAGACTTTGCGACACAATTTCTATAGTTGCGACACTTTTCGTGGATTTTGTTCGAGATGTTTATTTTTTCCGTCACCCACCGGTTGAACAAATCCAATTCTCAATCTACATAGCTTGGATTTTGAACTTGCAAGGTTAGTGTGTTTTTTTTTATTGATGTACTCATTTAACTTGTAAATTTTTGTTCAAATGTCGAAATTTCATGTAGCTTGTTTTTTCCTTGATAATATATTATATGTGTATTACCATATTTCATGTCTTTGGTTTTTGGATCTAGTTAGTATATTCTATTGAAAATGGTATGTGGATTCCATAATATTCTAGGTTTATGGAATCCAAATACCCTTTTCCCTTCAATTGTAGCTAGAATGTCTCTCTCTTTTCATTGATAAAGATATGGAAGTGCTCTTGAAACTCAACCCTGATCGCTGAAATGATAATAATTGATTGTCATTTTCTTCTCTCTTTTATTTTTAAGAACTAACAAAAAAACACCAACAAATCTTGATTGAAGCTTTGATACCACTTGTTACATCCCTAGTACCCAAATGGGATCACACTTGCATAAATTGAAAATAATATAATAGTGACAATAATGGTTGGGATACTTTCACACCTAATGGTTGGCTAGCACTTACTAATTCAATTAAATGAAGGAAGAATCTCCATGAATAAAATCTTGAAGTTGATTGTTATATTGATAAATGATAAGTTATGGTATATATAAGATAGGGAGGAAACTCATGTTTATAACAATAAGATACATAAACACTAACCCTAAACTTATGTTAGGTATATAAATGTCGTTATTATATAAAGGAAACATTTTTACACATATGGCCTTATTATAAAGATGTTATCTATGTCGTAATTAGACACATAACAATCACTTTTAACTAACCACCTTCAACCATCTTAGATTATGGTTAGCCACCTTTGAATTTATTGGCTTATGACTAAGCACCTTTAACAAATGAACTTATGATTATATACCATACTCTTCCAATATAAATAAAGTCTATTTGTTTTAAATTTCTCAATAAAATCCACATACCCTTTTCTTATATGTGATGTTGTTTCTCTCAATTTTTTATAATCACACACAATTCTAGATGTAGTGATTAACTCTAGTTTTTAGTTGATGTAACTTGTTTATACACTATTAATAAGGAGTATCTAAAATATAAAAAATTCAAGACGAAATCTACGATAACATGATGAAATCTACTAGTCAAACAATGAAAAATGAGAACATGCAAAAGTGTCTTAGAAAATAAAACTGTGACCACTGTAAGTAGCATAAAATTGTGACCATTGTATGTAGATGCAAATCATCATGTCATAATTTAAACCAACCCAACCCAATTGTAGATGACAAGTCGTTGGCATTCTTTTTTTAGTGGTGAATTTCAAAGATTGACATTTTGTCTACAAAAAAACTTAGAGGCTAGTATATGGTGTCGAGTGATTCAAGTTTGATAAATTTTGACCACTTTCGTTAAATGGTGTATAATTATTTTCCATGGTGATTCAGTACACACTACTCTAAAGTACAAATTGAAGCATATCGATCTTAATAGTTAATCGATAATAAACAAAAGCATGTCAAAATGTCTTAGAAGAAATAATTGTGAGGATTGTAGGTCATTGTAAATAAACATATCATAATCGAAAGGAGTAGCTGAAATATCATGAAGGAGTAGCTAAAATATAAAAAATTGACAACTTACTGTTTGGTATGGTGTAGGTAAGAAAATTGCTTGTGAGGACAAGGATTTGTCACTATGAACAGAAATGAGAGGAGGCATGCTCGATTAAGAGCGACATTAGAGGCGAGGGGTGATGGAAAATGTGACTTCCCTTGCTATGATTGCAGAGGCTTGCAAAGAAAAAGACTTTTAATAGCAACAATTGAAAGACATTGTAGGGAGAAGGGGCATGCCGAAGGGGGTTATGAATATTGTCCCTTGGTAAGACGATTCAATATTTAATGTATTCTCTGTAATAATAATCATGTCATGAATTTTAGTAATATTTCTTATCGAGATTTTTATATTTTCTATACACACTAACTTTTCTATGTTGTTTTTAAATATATAGATGATACCCCCAAAATGTCAACCTCCAGAGAGTTATTTTCCAAGTACTAGCAAAAATACTCCTTTACAGGGTGATGAACTTCGAAACCAGAATATTGAAGTTGTTGATCAAGTTATTAATGATGAGATGGATGGAGATAACGTTAGTGATTCAAATTAGGAAGAAGAGATACATAGATTGATCCAAAACACATTCTCTCCAATGGATGAGGACAAACATGATGATAGTCATGATGTTGATCCTCTACTCGAGAAGTCACGTCAACCTCTTTGTGAAGGCTCAAAAACAAATCTTTTATCTGTTATATTGTTGTTGGTGAACCTGAAGGTTTTGAATGGTTTATCAAACACATGCCTCACACAGATACTAAGGTATTTAATTTGTTAATTATTTATGCCTGCATGTTCACAAATACTTAAAAGGTTCAATTTTGTCCTATATTGCTATTGTTTTCTAATTCGTAAATTAGTATATTGGATGCGATATTGATGATTAATATTGTTTACATTGAATTATTGTTTAGAATTTTGTAGATTGTTAGGTGAAGTTCTATTACTGACGTCAAATATTTTTCCACGCACATATCAAGAAATATCCATGATTATGAAAGAAATTAGAATGGACTATCAGGCTAGTGATGCATGTCCTAATGATCATATCATATATTATGGACAATATGCATTAGAAAATGAATTCCCATAATGTCAAATAAGTAGATATCGAACTGATAAAGCGTCAAATAAGGTGCCTCGCAAAGTTCTTCGTTATATTTCAATAATTCCATGTTTCCAACGGTTGTTCAGGTGCCAAAGTATAACACAATTTATGGATTTCCATGCAAAGAACATAAGTCGAGACGATGTTCTTCGAATTCCTGCAGATGGTTCTGCATTGAAGTACATTGAAGAAAAGTGACCAATTTTTAAAGAAGAACCTCGTAATGTTAGACTTTCGTTGGCAACTGATGGTGTGAATGCATTTGGAGAGCTTCATTCTACGTACTCAGTGTGGCCTATTTTTGTTATAAACAATAACCTTCCTCCTTGGATGTCGATCAAGAGAGAGCACACAATGTTGGCAATGATTGTTCCAGGTATTTAATTATATTTTATTTGCTTTAAAGTATGACAAAATATTTCATTTCTTTGTTTCGTGCATGGTAATTATTTCTTTTATATATAATGACATCTAGATAAGTATAATTAATCATGCATTATGTTGAACCAATTAGTTAGGTACCAGGTTAAAAATATGAACGTATATATTGAGCCTCTTATCGATGAGTTGTTGAAGTTATGGCTGACGTCACTATGTATGACATCTCTAGACCAATAGGGCAAAAACGATTTCAATTCCATGGAATACTATCATGGACAATTCATGATGCTCCCGGGTTAACGCATTTTTGTGGTATATTGTTACTTTATTTTGTGATTTAATATTATATATATTTATTGAAAATATCATGCATTATTTTAAATTGTAACTCTAATTTGACGCTACATTAATTCATATATCTTGTAGGTCTTCAAACAAAGGGTAAATTTGCATGCCCAGTTTGTGGTCTGAGGATAAAATCTTGTCGTTCAAGGAGTTTAGGAAAGGAAGTGTTTGATGAGTATAGGCACTTTCTGCCTAAGAACCATATTTATCGAACTACAAACAAAGAAAAATTCAATGGTAAAGAAGAAAATGGAAAAAAACACAAAGAATGACACCTTGCCTATGGAAGTTGGAATACACTAGAAATCGTCAAGGTACGCAAATTATTTATGTATAAAATATTATATAAATCTTTGGTTAATTTCATTAGTATTAATTTCATTTTGTCCCATTAATTAGTGTTAATTTCAATTTGTTGATGTTTCGTGAATGTCGTTAAGGCACGAATGGGCTTCCATGAGGAATGGAAATTTACCCGATGCAATTCAGTAGATTTCCATACTACGAGCACCTAAAAATAGTTCATCTGTTTGATACAATGCATATCAGGAAGAACATAACATAATTGTTATGGTGAATATTAGATGGAAGGACTGACAAAGAGAGAATTGGAAAGATTTGTTGTAACATCCAGGAAGCTAATCACGCATTGCAAAGTGTTATTATTAATTCTAATGGCGATGGTCGTGAACAAAATACTAGTCTTCCTTGGTTATTGACGGAGCAACAAAGCAATATTGTAAAAGAGGTCATTCAAAAAATTAGGTTTCCGACGGGGTTTTCATCGAATATACAAAATATCTTAACGAAAAAATCTGATTTTTGTGGGGTTAAAACACATGACTGGCATATATTCATTAAGGTAATTAGTAGGTTATAATATATTTCCTTATTGGTACACATTTTTTGGAAACAAATAATAATTATTTGTCTTTTGTTACAGTATGTTCTACCTTTATCTCTCCAAGACGACTTTGACAACAACATAAAACAATTTTTTTATGTACTTGGCAAATACATGAGGTAAGTATTGTTTTATAAATAAAATGTACTTCTTATGTGATTTGTAGCAGAACTTATTGACATATTATGTTTTATCTGCAAATTTATGTATGCCTTGATATTATTTTATTGCATCGACATTTGTAGGTGGCTATCATCAAAAGAAATCCATAAAGAATATATAAGGTATTGGAAGAGAGAAATTCTCCGACTAATGTGTCAAATGCAACAATATATACCTCCAACATTTTTCAATGCACACAAACACTACCTCATACACCAAGTTGAGGAGATTGAGTTATGTGGACCAATACACACATGGTCGATGTGGATGGTGGAGAGGCAGTTGAAGTCACTGAAGGCTTTTGTTAGACAAAGAGCACGTCCAGAGGGTTCTATGGTTGAGGGATATATGGTATATCAATGCATGGTGTATATTAGTCAATATCTACCTAAATTAGAATAAAATATGAAAGTGCCTCACATTTGGCATCTCGACTCCAACAACAAATTTGAAGGGGAGGTCCTATTGGGGAAAGGTAACATGAGGACTGTGAAAGGTAATTATTAGATGTTGACGTAGATTTAATATATTACACATTTATTAAATTATTCCTTTATTAACAATAACTAATTAATGATATTAA
>ML780533.1:142039-164356 GCA_009831015.1 Picea engelmannii | reverse complement strand
ACACACACATGAACCCTAAGTAAAAAAATGATAGAAGATAAAGGGAGAATATGTACTGATAGGAGTGAATGAAGATAATGTTATGAATAATGGAGTGGAGAGTGCACTCTAGCCTTGAATTGAATGATACTTGCATCCAACATGTCTCATTGTAATGTATGTTGTGGTAGTTGTGTCTTATCACTATAATGTATGTTTCTATGTCCATCATGGGATTCCTAGAGCACCACCTATCATTCATGATCCAACACATAGTAGTCAAGAATCACATCCATTGCTAATGTGTGAAAGTACCATATGATTAACTAATAATTTGTATCCTTAATTATGAGCTATCAATCTTTACTATCACCACATTCTTCTAGTGCATGTAGATTTATATTTGAAGTTGGAAATATTAGTGAATAATTCAAGAACTACTTCCATACAAAATATATCTACATTCAACACTTTATGAGCTATCCCAACATTGTTCCAATTGTGGATTTTCGAGAGGTGATTAGGTCCCACATTTTATTTACCTAGTTTAACCACCACTTCAAAATCAAACTCCTAAAATAGTAGCAAACATCGATAGAATCAACCTTCCAACATTGTACTGTTAACCAAATACTAGACCACTAAATTATTAATGGACAACTTGAAGGACTGGTCCATAAGATAATACTTGAACACTAAACATTAGTTGTGCCATTAAACACTAGTGGATCTTTAATATCTACATGAATCCACTTAATGGAATTTGGTAGTGTGCATATTTGTGTCAATTAATTCTCATACTCCCTAGGTGGCCCAAATGTAATGGACACTTTGGAATAAATGACATATGAGAATACTATTCTCCAACTCAACTTTCCACTAGCAGTTGGATTAATGTAGTCTTCCAACTATCCTATGGTGATATTAATGTAGTCTTCCAACTCTCCTAGTCATCCAATACTTCTTCTATCTATTTAACAGATGTATTTCCCTACATTAGATCCAATGGATATACCATCCAATAACCCTTCTTAACAAATGACATCATTATCAAATTCCCAATCAATCCATTACAATACTAGGTATGGATATTTGTCATCTACTATGTCAATGAACTCAAAGTAAGAATAAATATTCACACAATCGAGATAAAATTCCATCTCGCCAATTTGACAATGGGGAAAATGTGTGATTGGTTCACCAACTACCACTATATCGACAAGTGGACCCAATTTGGTACTCTAGTGTCGTTACTTCAAAATCGATGCTGTACAATATGTCATTACTACAGTTGTCACTACTCCGATGCCGTTACTTCAAAATCGCCGCTGTACGAGATGTCGTTACTGCAGCTTCCGCTACTCCTGTTGTCGCTACTCCAAATTCCGCTACTTCGGGTGTCGTTAATTCAAAATCACCACTATACAAGATGTAGTTACTTTAGCTGCCACTACTCCTGTTGTCGCTACTCCGGGTGCTGTCAATTCAAAATCACTGCTTTACGAGATGTCGTTACTGCTATTGCTGCTACTCCAGTCACTGATAGTTCGGGTGTTGTTACTTTAAAATCGTCGTTGTACTAGATACCGTTACTCCAAGGTGCTGCCACTCCAGTCGCTGCTACTCTTTGGTTTTCGCTAATCCAATCGCCACTACTCTCTAGTTGTCGCTACTCCTACCACTGCTACTATGGTTGCAGTTACTCATCTACACTCTCGCCAACATGCATACCAGTATTTCAGCTACCACCACTTCCAATGTCGCCGCTCGAATCGATGTTGTCATATTCCATGACTGTAGACGATGCTATTCCTACGATGGTGCTTCTCCATAACAGGTGAGTCAGCAGGTATGTCCTCAACCAACTTTAATGGATTTGGGTAATATTACACATGGCATAGGCATTCGCGCCCGAGGACGGTCTTAACTTTAATTTTGGGGGAGATTTTATGTCTTTTCCCAAAGAGTCATCATTACCCTATTTAATCACACAATTTCGCAATAATTACTAAAAACTTTCCGATGCCATTGTATGCATAAGGATTGGACACACCCGCCAAACCGTTAATCATCCACCAAGATATTAAATTTTCTATCATATCGTCATCATTACTTACCTGCCACATCATTTAATTTAAAAAAAAATAAAAAAATCCATGACTCTTTCCCCAACACATTTTCTGCAAAACTATTTTGCCTGCCATTTCTCCTGAACTAGTCGTCGGTACTCCTCAAGAAGGCACAATCGATGGGAAAAAATGGGTGGTGGATCAGTAAGTTATGAGCCAACAAATAATACACAGGTCCATTGAAATCTGGAAGTCTGGAAAATTTTCCAGAATGTAGGTTGGGATGTGTATTTCGAGAGGTTATAGGGATTCGATGCAGACATTACAATAGAATTCACCCAAAATTTGGATGACCACTCCTCCACGGTCTGCGGATTAAAAATCAAAGTCATGGATGAAACCATTGCAGCAGCTAATGGGTTGCCAATATCCGGTCAACAATGGTTTGTCCGGAAAACACCACTCCCGTAATTTCCAGAGTTGTTTCTGCGTGAAGGCAAGGAAGTAAAGCCGAAAGGGAAAGGATAAGAATGAACTTCTCTTCTGCCTCCATGGGCCGAGGTAGAACTGTTGTTCATAAGGTATGTGACATGAGAAGGCCACCCCTCTACCATTTACAAATATCATCTCAAATTACTCACATCTCTGCGTTTCCAAAAATGCATAAACATGCCCTATTTTTTGTGTAATAACATTTAGCGAATGGCGCGAGCAGCTCAACTCTCGCACCAATCGCTCAAAACCCTCACAAATCATGCCCTTGTTAAGCTACTAGTCGAGGATGCACTAGAGAAAATCCCTGTGAGTTGGTCGCAGTTCATAAGAATCTCAGAAGAGGAATTGGCAGAACTTATCCCAGAAGTAGAAGAAACCCTAGCAGAGAGAGATGGGCTAGCAAGTTAGCAGAGGTTTCCGAAACTATTGTAGAAGGGTAGAGAACGGGTGTTGATACACATGAATCATCCTTGGAAGAAGATGAAAAAATAGGGAAACCATCAGTGGAAGTTAGAGAAGTTGGGGGAATGAGGTAGGTCATTAACCTGGATTTAGAAGAAGAGGAAGCAAAGGGTTCTATTCCTCCAAACCCTTTTCCTGAATAAGAAAGAGATGTTGCTACTCCCTCAGTAGATGAACAAGAAAGAGATGCTACAACTCCCTCAACAGATGAACAATAAAGAGACACTGTGATTCCTCCCACAAATGATCATGAGATGGATGTTGATACCCCTTCGTCTGATGAGCAGGAGAGGAATGTTGCTACTCCTCCAATCTATGAACCAGAGGTAGTTGACGCTGTTACAAAAGAACCAATGCTAGAACTTTATGAATTTCATGTCTGTAAAGATGGTGCAACTACTCCTCCCATTGGTGAGCAGGTTGTTAGCACCCTGTAAATTTTGTCCCGTTGAATAGACAAATGATAGGGGTAGTTGTTTCAACCACCTTTAGAGCTGAGGCACTAGCCTACTCAACTCAGAGAGGGCTCTCTCGTGTCACTGGGTATATTTGTGGAAATCGGTGGTTAGATTTGGTTTGTCTGAGGGTTTTTATAAAGTTGTTGGCAAAGAAGGGGAGGAACACTATGGGCTATGGAGTCAAAATTCTGAAAGTAAACAGAAACAATGCATTGATTGATAGAACTCTCCAGAGGACAAAGGCTAAATGAGGCGATGAATTTGAGTTATTCTTAAATTTAAAAGAGTGTACGAAGATAAAGAGAACAATTAACTGCATCAGAGCATTACTGAAATGAATTTTGAATAAGTTAAGAAGACAATCACATAGTTTAAATTGCTTAATCCAAGAGCGTCACAAGAGGAATTCTGGGCTTTAAAATCTCCAATCTAAACAAAAGAAAATGTAAATGAAATGACAGGTTACAACAAATACATACGATGAAGGGAAACACAGATCATATCACCACCCGTTAGAATCTTTTCATAGAGACTTCAAAATCTTCTGCATTTATATTCAATTCAGATTCATAAAATTTACAATAGAGTCTGATATAACCAAAAAGGTGGTCTTGCACTTCTGCCAACATTAATCAATTCAAGTCTCTTAGTACTTATACAATCTGATAAAAAATAATCGAAAATGAAACGTTTTAGCTTCTGTAACAGTTTCGACTGACAGTTTTGGTATACAAAATGATTTACAGTAATTAGCAAAAGAAAATGTTTCAAAATCATGAACAATTTCTCTGACTGTCCGACTCCTTTTGCGCCATCTATCTCGCTCTGAGCTTTCGCCGGATCTGCAAAACTGGTGACACCTGGAGATCATCTGTTGGTTTTGGGGACGTTTCACTTTGTCTTACCCAACCACACGATTTCTTTCCATTGTGGATCAGAGGGTATTCCGTAATCCATCATCTCTTTAATCAAAATCTCCAAGTCAATGCATGTAGCATAGGAAATGGTTGGCATGCTAACCTTCATTGTTTTAAACTTGTTTAAAATTTCGAAATCTGTAGCCAAATGCTCCACCAAACTAGGACCTTTCATACTTTCTTCCATATCCTCGAACTTAGAATGGTCCATTCTACATTACATGAGGAGAGAGTGATAGTATTCTTGATTATATAATGAGCCTTTACCATCCCAAAATGATGGAAGGATTTTGACGAACAAATGTTCAAAAGCATTTTTAAACTCTTGTATGTTGTATTCTATTTGCACAGCTTTGTTCCGAACTGATCCGAGTAAGTTATGCTTAGCAATGATCCTTCTGGCTGAAATGATCAATGCGGTCCTATATTTCACACCAATGGTTTGAAGTTCAGCAGTTGGTATAACATTCAATAAATCAATAGTGTTTTGGGCCCACTCCGTAGGCTTCTTTTCTAATATTTCATTTACAACAATGCATTTTTTCCAAGCTGTGACAACCATGTTATCTTTCTCATCGATAAAATTCAGATAAACCCTGAATTTAGAAACCTCCACAACAATAGATTCCCAAATTACATGTTTGGCTCCCTGCAATAACGTCTTGCCCTTTAACCCGGTTCTTAGCTTGTTCACTCTCTCCTGTGAATATTGATTTTCTTTGTGGAGTTGAGCTATCTTTTCATCCTTCACTTTAATCTCTTGCTTCAGCTTTTCCATGTTCTCTTTGAGATTCTTGATCTCACCTATTTTTAATATTACTTGGGACACAGCTTGGACTAACCCCTCAGTGCTTGATCTAGCCTCTGTATTTGCAGGTATAATGACTACCATGTATGATGTTTCCGCCTGTGCCAGTGACCAATGCTCTTTATCTTTCTCCAATTGCAGTAGTTTAGCATTGTAATCGAGTGCCTCTTGTCTGAATATTTCTTTCTCCTGTTCCAATGCAACCAATTTTGTTGTTTGTGGATGATCTGTAGGTGACATTTTCAGCCTTTTCTTTAGACTTTGGATCATCTTGTCCTTTTCATCCAAAGAAACTTTAAACCCTTGGGGACCTTCAAATTCTAGTTTTTTCACTTGTGTCATCTAGGCTTTGCTGGACACTTTTTCCTGTTTAAGTTTTCCATCTAGTTTTGATGCATATGTTGTTAACCTTGCGACCTTTAGTGCCACGCTCAGATAATCAAAATATAACATGTCACTAACATTCCTATGAAACTTTACTTTGTTGGGGGTAGCAATGTTTTCATAGTGCACTTTGATCTCAAAGACTTTATCATCATCAACCACTGCAATGTTAAATGTCTTTTTCTCCACATCCCTGACTGAGAGTAAGGAAGCCTTGTGTTTAGATGTCCTTTCTACTTCAGGTAAACGATCTCTTATTTCACTATTCACCATACTTTCTTTCATAGCATACTAATTTGTCAAATCTCCCGTGGACTGATACACTGCCTTAGATGTCTGGCCAAATATGTACTTCCTGCTGTTGAAGACCTTCGTGCTGCTTTCATTTTGTGGCCTGCTTTCTGTATTGGTTTCTTCGTTCTTGGCTATAGCGTCTACCATTTCCACGCATGTTTTCCCTTTGGGCTCTTCTTCTTCCAGGTCAACTACTTGAGATAATGATGTGGTTTTCATCCTTTTGAGAGTATCTTGTTGGATACTGGTATCTAGTGCTTCTGAACTACTCCTTTTATTGTAAATGCTCATTTTAGGAGCTTTGATAATCAATTTAGGGGAATGTTTCTGCGCTAGGCTCGACTGAGGAGTTGGTTATGTTTGTCTCGTTTGATCTTCTTGTATGATGACCTCCATGTTTGCACAGGTCTCTAGATTGGTCAACTTATCAAATCCTTCGACATGTTCATGTTCATAGGGACCTTGTCTATTGGCCAATCTCCTCTTTGATATGATATGATGGGGATCATATCTTATCCCTTGCATTTGTGTGAAACCAAATTTACTGAGCTTGGATTTAATCTGGGGTAAACAAGACTTACTCTTCACCACAAAGGGACCCACCACAAAAGGAAATTTCATATTAGAAGCCTTGTGTGCTTTCAAAAAATGTTCTGTCTCTAAGATAATTCTTTGTCTTATGAATTCCAAAGCGAAGACCCTGGGCATCAGAAAAACTGGTAAAAGATAAGGTCCTTCCTGGTATCCATATACCCAAATCACAGTAGATTGTGTGAACAAAACCCAATCTCCTACCATGCTCTCTGGATTTGGCTGTAGTGAGATTTTCATCTCTTCCAGAACTCTCGGTAGCTCTGAACCAAAAATGAGACTGTGTACCCTGGACATAATATTATTGATGAAAATGAGCATGGTGATCCTCTTGCACTCGGTTGAAATGAAAGTCGTCTTAGGAAATTCCGTTATGTTGGATTCCATAAACATCCTCAGCAAGTGTGTGTAGTATCTGAAGTGCCTCAACGAGCTAAAGTTGACTAGTTGTTGATGCATATTCTTTGCAATAAATTCATCAAAACTAACACTGACTGACTAACTAGACATAAAACAAACCAACAGAAAACCTATGTGACCTCCACCACAAAATTGTCATTATCTAACCCTAAAATTTGACTTAGCAGGGAACAATCCCACTGGACTTCGACAATCATAACACTTACACTGGCAGGTAACGACAGTCTCTCTGAATGATGTTCAGGCTTGACTATGGTTTGCAGAAATAAGGTTTTAACTTCAGGTGGACACTCTCTATAAATTGTGACCATTTTCTGTTCCTTGAAGGGCTATGACACTGTAGGGGAGGCGTCTGGTACACTAAGAGCATACTAGAGTGATGGACTGTCAACTTTACACAAAACTTCAGATCCTAATTTATTTAAACTGGATCTTTCTCCTTGAGAATATCGCTCTGCACACTAGCTTACAAATTCGAGGAATGGAAAGACCATTTCTATGACATAAGGGAGGATGGAGGCTTGAGCCGCTTCGAGGAAAGGTATGTGCGTTCCAACATTGTCCAACAAATTCGATCTAGACAGGGAAACAGGTGAGACTATTATCTCTATGTCGAAAACGTCAAAATCTCTGTCAATTTGGGATTCCTCCCTGGAGGAGATCTCTTGTTCATCCATGGATAAAATGATAGGACTGGAAGCCATGGTGAAGAATACCTGTCAAGTGGAGAAAAATGCGAGTCTGGTTCGGTTCTAAGCTTTGAAATTTGACTGGAAGCTTCGCGCCAATTTTTCAAACGTTTGAAGGATGCAAATTGTCATAGAATAATGCCAGGGGGTTCCCCCTTTGATAGGCATCTATTGGCATCGAGGGTTGGAGAAAACGGTTTCAAGTGAACCGTCGTTTTCCCCAATGTGCCTCTGAGGGCACCATGCGTCCATGCTTTAAACTAGGGTAGTTTTCCCCGGCCCACCCTCTATCGATTAATCTTCGTGTTTTTTCAATCGTCGATCCATTGATTTGGGCTACTTCAGGATCTACGACCCACATTTGTCTAGCGGCTTTGGCATTGGGGGATTGAAGGAAGTGGTATTAGTCAGACTGATTTTCCCCCCGATGTACCTCTATGGGTGCCACATGTATTGTAATGAAACCGCTACTATTTTACTCGACCTTCCCTCGATCGCTTAACCTTCACGTTAGTTAAATCTTCGATACGCACTTCAGTCGTTGATCCGGGCCGCTTTCAGGATCGACGGTCCACCGAGTTTTTCTCTTTGCATCTTCGCTATTTTATCTGTATGTCACCAGATATACAGGGGCCTTCTGATCTATCATCTCTCTCTGGCGATATAATCCTTAACTAAGCTTCTTAAGCTCGGATACCATCCAGAAAATATTATGGCGATAACATTGGCTCCAAGTGGGGATGCTATCCTCCCTGCAAGGTAGCAAAGAACTGTAGATTAAGTGCCTACCCATTGGGTTGTAATATTGTGTGTGTGATCTGAATCCTTTTTCCTTTATTCACAAAATCCAAACCTACTCAACACAGCTCAGGGCCTTCACCTTGGGCTTTAACCATGCTGTTTTTATTTCGTCTTTGATACGTGAAGAAAACATACAAAGTGACTATGTACAATGAATGGTGGGGTGATGATTTTTCAAACAATGTAATTCTTGAGGAACCTGCCATTCATAGGTCCTCCTCCGTCGGTTTTTGCATCACTTTCTTCTAGTAAATAAGAATTTCTCCCACGGTAAGTTGTGATTTTGAATGGGCCCAGCCACAGGTGATCAAATTTCCCATGTTTATCTTTATCTTCATTCCTTGCGTCCCGTCTCAGTACCCAGTCTCTGAGTTGGAAGTTGTTTGCTTTGGTATGTCTGTTGAAATATTCTTTGATCTTGTCTTGACGTAACTGGGCATTATTGAAGGCCCTCTCTCTGGTCTGCTGTACAATGATGAGTTCATCCTCCCTTCTCCGACCGAAATTCATTTCTGCTTCTTGCTCCTGTAACAAATTCATCATCGACAATCCCAATGCAGTAGGAAAAAGAGCTTCTGTACCATAAACGATATGGAAAGGAGATGTTACAATATATCTCTTCGAGGATATCCTATCAACCCATAGTGCATGAATGAGATTTTTGTGCCATGCTTTTTATTCTCCTACAACAATTTTTTGATGATCCTAACCAAGCTTTTGTTTGAAGACTTGGCCAGTCCATTTCCTTGCGGGTAGTATGACGTAGAATGGCCAAAGGTAATGTTGTAATCACTGCAGAACTTTTCCAACTTTTTGTATTTAAAGGCCGTCACATTGTCTGTTATAATCTTGACCGGGCATCCCAATTTGGACAGGATATTGTCTTCTAAGAATCAAATGATAATGTCATCCATGGCTTGTCTGGTAGGAACAACCTCAATTCACTTAGTAAAATAATATGTTGCAATTAGGATCCATTTTTGTTCAGATGAGGACTGTGGGTGTAATTCTCCTATAAAATCCAATCCCAATTATCTGAAAGGAGCTTCTACTGAAATGGGTTTCAACGAAAAAGACTGCAATTTTCCTTTCCCATTGAAGATTTGACATTTGTGGCACTTTGATACTTCTTTGTAAACATCGGGGAAAATACTTGGCCAATAAAACCCGACTCTCAATTTTTTGTGCACAGTCGTCTTCCAATAATGGTGACATCCATAGTGGACTTTATGGAACTCTCTGATGGTATTTTCTGCTAAATCATTCCCTTTCTGGAACAATTTCCCTTCTTTAACATGTTGGTGATATGTTTTATAATTTCAGCTAAATCATGAATGAATCTCCTCAGAAAATTTTCCCTACCCAGGAAAGATTGTACCTCCTTTTTGCTTCTGGGTATGCCAATATTCAGGATGCCCTCCACTCTGTTGGGTTATACCTTTATCCCTTCCTTCGAAATAATATTCCCTCATATTTTTCCCTCTTCCATGGAAAAATTTGACATTTTCGGATTCAAGGATATGCCAAACTTTCTGCACTTTTCGAACGCCCTCCTGAGATGCTTGTTGTGTTCTTCATCTGAGACAGAATATACCGTAATGTCATCTAGATATATAACAATGAATTTATCCTTTTCATATGCAAAATATATATCCATGGCCCTTTGAAATGTTGCCCCTGCATTCATGAGTCCAAATGACATTTTAGCATACATAAATGCTCCCCAAGGTGTGGTGAAAGTTGTCTTTTCTTGATCGTCAAGATGTACCATGATCTGATTGTATCCCGAGAAACCATCTAACGTCGACATCTTTTGGGAGCCTACCACCTTCTGTAAAATGTGATCCATTTTAGGCAATGGGTAGTTGTCTTTAAGGGATACTTTATTTAGGTTCCTGAAGTCGACACACAACCTAATTTTTCCACTCTTTTTTCTAACTGGTACTAGATTGACTACCCATTTGGAGAACCTTAGGGACACTATGATCTTTGCTTCAAACAATTTTTTCACTTCTTTCTCTATCAATGGTAAAAACAAAGGATTAATTCTTTTTAATTTTTGTTTGAATGGCTTGTGGTCTTCTTTAATTGGGATAACATGTTGGATTATACTGGTATCATAGACTTTTAGATCATTGTAGCTCCAGGCGAAAACATTAGGGAATTGTTTCATTAATTTGACATACCTATATCTGATTCCAGGGTTGAGCTTCCTGGATAGTTTCATGATCTTTGGGTCTTCTGGAGTTTCGATATTGCAATCTTCTACATATCCTTCATTTAATGTGATCTTCAGGATTCTGGCTATGTCATTGTTATCGAAAGGTTTCTCTAATGGCACCAGACCCTTGGGGATGATATTACTCTTCAGTTGCACGATATGTCTACCAGCGATCTGATTGTTGAAATATCCCTCTTTCGTGAAAGTGGCCGCATCTACCTCCTCATCGCAATATTCATCGTCAATGTTCAAATTCTCAAACTCGTTCTCCATTTTTGGGAAGCTTTTTATCTGCTTGTCATTTTCGAAAACCTGCCAGTGCTTCATTTGTTTGGTATTGTTGGCCTGTATTTTACTTCTACCTTGTAGATTTTATCAGGGAAGATAGGGACTCTAAAGACTGTTGCGGAAGTGGCCAGAGCGTCAGCAATATGATTCTTCTCTCTTGGGATGGCCGATAAATTGCATTCTTCAAATTTCTCGAGTAGTTCTAGCACCAGATTCCTATAAGCCCTCAATCTGGGTTGTTTTTCTTGGTAGATGCCTTTGATTTGGTTTATAATTAACTCATAATCTCCATGTACAACACTTATTTTGGCGCCCAGTTCTTCTAAAACGTTCAATCCCAATATTAGCGCTTCATATTCATCCATGTTATTAGTGCATTCAAAAACAAGTTTGTAGGAACATAATTTCACATATCCTTTGGGATGGTTGATCTAGATGTCAGCTCCAGCTCCTTCTCTACAGACAACTCCATCGAAATTCACCTTCCACAATTGGTCTTCTGCGTTATCTTATGGCTCTGAAAGTTCTTCCATTCGCCCCTTAAGCTCATCCTTGTCAGCCAAAATGACGTCTATTTCTTCTTCCTCAGAGCACAGGTCATTGAAGAAGATGGAAGATCCTAATTCAATCTCCACTGAATATATAGGATGATTATTGGGTTGTGATTTGTTGCTGACCATATATTTAAGAAAGAATTCCCTGTACAATCTTATGTCCTGACCAAAGACAAGAATAGTAGAATAATACATGTCCATTTGGAGGGTTCCCTTTAATTTTGCATCCCATGATCTTGACAACAACATACCAAATTTTGGAGGAATATCAGCAACTAGTACGTCCATCACCATGTTCTTTGCTGGAATTTGTGCCAAAGAAACAACCATGTATTTGATCATGCCAAGGCATTTTACCTTTCGTGAATCAAAAGAGAAAAGATCTTTGTAAGGCCTTGTGACCTTGAGGCCTAATTGGTCCATGAATACCTTTGGCATCAGATTGTGTGAAGCTCCAGAATCCAGCATAGCGTTGTGTAGAATCATGTCATGGATTTTCAAACTGACATAAAAGGGAGGGACTTCTTCGTTTTCACCACCTTCTTCCACTCTTGGCCCGAATAGGATAACTGGGTGATCATCTTGTATGTTTAGGGTATCTGAGGTTTGTCCCATTTTAAGAATATTGATGATATGATTTCTATATTTGTTGTTCCTGATCAATTCATTAAACGGTACCGAAATTTTTATATTAGCCATTTCACTTTCGAAATCAAAATATGATGGGGTCTTTTCTACCTCTTTGGTGACCATTTCTCTTCTTGTAAATATTTTCTTCTAAGGTTCTTCTTTCTTCTTTCCCTTTTCCACGGTATCCTTTGTAGCAACATCTTTCACAATGGAGTCCTTCGCAGTTGAATCTTTTGCAGTAGAATATTTCTTGGTCTAACTAGAAGAAGGCACATTGTTCTAAGCTTCTTTGGAGAGATTCCCCTTTGGAGGATTACCTTTGGGAGGATTTGGGAGGATTTGGAGGATTACCTTTAGAATTGCATGATGGCATTTTGTAGTCTGGTCTCATAATCTTCTTTTTCCACTGATGCCCTTTCCTCATCATCTTGCAGAAATATTTCATTTGCGTCCACGAACTGGTCATGTTCTTCTTTGGTAAAAAATATCTCTGTTTCTTTATCATCACAAAATTTCATGTTATCTTTGAAATATCCATCATAACCTTCATCTACATAATTATTTTGGAAGGGAGGCCTGATTTGTTGTTCCCCTTGGTTTCCGTGATTTCCCTAATTTACCTGGTTTCCCTTATTCACCTAGTTTCCCAAATTTGTTGGATCTGCTTGATTTGCTTGATTTCCATGATTTCTTTGCCTAATCTGTGTAATAGCCGATCTTCTCATATTTCTAGGTGGACCATATGCCTGGTCTCTGGGGTTAGGGTTATTTCCTAGGGCCATTCTTTCCATCATTTGCTCCATGTTTCTCATCATTGCTTCGAATCTGTCTTCTGATGTTTGAGATGTTAGAGGTTGTGCTTTGTCTTGAGCTCTATTTTTGTCTTTGTCAGCATTAGTTTTTATCTTCCCTGAATCCATTAGGTTCACTTCTACTTCTATAGCATCATTCATCATGTCGTCCAAAGTGGTGGACCTTTGTTCTCTTAATAATAAAGCAAAGTCACTTCCAAAAGAATCAACGTATTTGAGTTGAGCATCCTTGGGGGGGGGGGGGGGTTTACTTCATCGGGGATGACATTATACACCTTCATGAATCTAGCTGAAAACTCCTATACAGTCTCATCAGGTGATCTCTTCATATTGTTATACTGGGTCAACAACTGAAGGGGATTTTTCTTGTCCCCCCACTTTGGAAGGAAGCTTGTCTTAAAGGCTTCAAAATTTAGAATACTTCCCACTGGAAGGGCTCTGAACCACTTCCTCACATCTCCAGCGAGTTTTTGTGTAAATAGTCTCATATTCACATCTTTGTAGTCTACTTATTCCAAGTCTACGAAATCATTAAAACAGTCTAAATGTTTTTGATTTGATATGTTACCTTTGACATCATATAGTTTAATCCTTAAATTGTAATCTTGAGGCAGGTCATGTAGTTGAGCGGGCAATATGAGGGGTGCAAATATGGCTTCCATAGCTTCTGTGAGGGGTCAGAGTGGATGTTGGTTCTGAGCAGGGGTCACTATAGGATTAACATATGCGGCTAAAACTAGATCTTGAAATCTCTTCTCGTCGAAGATAGTCTTGCCGAGGCAAGATTCAGACTTAGTTCTAAATAAGGATTGTTCAAATTTCACGTCAAACTCAAGGTCTTTGATGCTAGTCGCTCTGTCTCTATGCAAGGACATATATCGGTCTGGACACAATACTGGGGTTACATGCCTTTCTTTTCATCTACGAATAATATTTTCAAGGTTAGACACAGGGATTGCAGCTTCTGGGTCTGGATTTCTCCTGGTGTGGACTTTCTTAGGAGCCAGGACTTCTATCTCACAAGGTGTGGTGCAACTAGTCACTGAATAATGGAGCCACTAAGGTAAAAATAGTCTCAGCCAATAAGGGATCTGATCCACTGTCACCATCAGGGATCAAACCGAAGCTTTAAGTCGTTTTCCCAGGGAAGATTTTTTCAATTTCGTCCCCGGCAACGACGCTAGAATGTTAGCACCCTGTAAATTTTGTCCTAATGAATAGAAAAACGACAGGGGTAACTATTCCAACCAGCTTTAGAGCTGAGGCACTAGCCTTCTCAACTCAGAGAGGGCTCTTTCGTGTCACTGGGTATATTTGTGGAAATCGGTGGCTAGATTTGGTTTGTTTGAGGGTTTTTATAAAGTTGTTGGCAAAGAAGGGGAGGAGCACTATGGGCTATGGAGTCAAAATTTTGAAAGTGAATGGAAACAATGCATTGACTAATAGAACTCTCCATAGGACAAAGGCTAAATGAGGTGATGAATCTGAGTTATTCTTAAATCTAAAAGAGTGTAGGAAGATAAAGAGAACAAAAAACTACATCAGAGAATTACTGAAATGAATTCTGAATAAGTTAAGAAGACAATCACATAGTTTAAATTGCTTAATCCAAGAGCATCAAAAGATGAATTATGGGCCTTTAAACTCACCAATTTAAACAGAAGAAAATGCAAATGAAATGACAGGTTACAGGAAATACATATGATGAAGGGAAACAAAGCTCATATCACCACCCGTTAGAATCTTTTCATAGAGACTTCAAAATATTTTGCATTTATATTCAATTCAGACTCAGAAAATTTACAAATAGAGTCTGATACAACCAAAAAGGTGCTCTTTCACTTCTTCCAACATTAATCAGTTCAAGTCTTTTAGTAATTATACAATCTGATAAAAAATAATCGAAACTGAAACGTTTTAGCTTCTGTAACAATTTTGACTGACAGTTTCGGTATACAAAATGACTTACAATAATTAGCAAAAGAAAAGTTTCAAAATCATGAACAATTTCTCTAACTGTCTGACTTCTTCTGCACCATTTGTCTCGCTCTGAGCTTTCGCCGGATCTGCATAACTGGTGACCACTGGAGATCATCTGTTGGTTCTGGGGACATTGCACTTTGTCTTACCCAACCATACGATTTCTTTCCATTGTGGATCGGAGGGAATTCTGTAATCCATCATCTCTTTAATCAGAATCTCCAAGTCAATGCATGTAGCATAGGACATGGCTGGCATGCTGACCTTCACTATTTTAAACTTGTTTAAAATTTCAAAATCTGTAGCCAAATGTTCCACCAGACTAGGACCTTTCAGACTTTCTTCCATATCCTCGAACTTAGAATGATCCATTCTGCATTGCACGAGGAGAGAGTGATAGTCTTCTTGATTATATAATGAGCATTTACCATCCCAAAATGATGGAAGGCCTTTGATGAACAAACCTTCAAAAGCGTTTTTAAACTCCTGTATGTTGTATTCTATTTGCACAGATTTTTTTCAGACTGATCTGAGTAAGTTATGATTAGAAATGATCCTTCTAGCTGAAATGATCAACACGGTCCTATCTTTCACACCAATGGTTTGAATTTTAGCAGTTGGTATAGCATTATGTAAATCAATAGCGTTTTGGGCTCACTTCGAGGGCTTCTTTGCTAATATTTCATTTACAACAACGCATTTGTTCCAAGCTGTGACAACCATGTTATATTTGTCGTCGATAAAATTAAGATAAACCCTGAATTTAGCAACCTCCGCAGCAATAGCATCCCAAATTACATGTTTGGCTCTTTGCAATAACGTCTTTCCCTTTAACCTAGTTCTTATCTTGTTCACTCTCTCCTATAAATCTTGATTTTCTCTGTGGAGTTGAGCTATCTTTTCATCCTTCACTTTCATCTCTTGCTTCAACTTTTCCATGTTCTCTTTGAGATTCTTGATCTCACCTATTTTTAAGATTACCTGGGACATACCTTGGACTAACCCCTTAGTGCTTGATCCAGCCTTTGTATTTGCAGGTACAATGACTTCCATGTCTGATGTTGCCGCCTATGCCAGTAACCAATGCTCTTTCTCTTTCTCCAATTGTAGCAGTTTAGCGTTGTAATCGAGTGCCTCTTGTCTGAATATTTCTTTCTCCTGTTCCAATGCAACCAATTCTGTTGTCTGTGGATAATTTGTAGGTGACATTTTCAACCTTTTCTTTAGACTTTGGATCATCTTGTCCTTTTCATCCAAAGAAGTTTTCAACCCTTGGGGACCTTCAGATTCTATTTTTTTCACTTGTGTTATCCAGGCTTTGCTGGACACTTTTTCCTGTTTCAGTTGTCCATCTAGTTTTGACGCGTATGTTGTTAACCTTGCGACCTTTAGTGCCAATATTAGATAATTAGAGTATAACATGTCACTGAAATTTCTATGAAACTTTACTTTATCGGGGGAAACAATGCTTTCATAGTGCACTTTGATCTTGGAGACTTTATCATCATTAGCCACTGCAATGTTAAATGTCTTTTTCTCCACATCCCTGACTGAGAGTAAGGAAGCCTTGTGTTGAGAAGTCCTTTCTACTTCAGGTAAAAGATCTCTTATTTCAATATTCACCATACTTCCTTTCATAACATATTGATTTATCAAATCTCCCTTAGACTGATACACTGCCCCAGGTGTTTGACCAAATATGTACTTCCTTTTGCCGAAGACCTTCATGTTGCTTTCATTTTGTGGCTTGCTTTCTGTATTGGTTTATTCGTTCTTGGTTGTAGCCTCTACCATTTCCATGCAACTTTTCCCTTTGGGCTCTTCTTCTTCCATGTCAACTACTTGAGATGATGATATGATTTTCATCCTTTTGAGAGTATCTTTTTGGCTACTAGTATCTAGTGCTTCTGAACTGCTCCTCTTATTGTAAACGCTCATTTTAGGAGCTTTGATAACCAATTTAGGGGAAGGTTTTCGCGTTGGCCTTGACTGAGGAGTTGGTTCTGTTTGTCTCATTTGATCTTGTTGCATGATGACCTCCATGTCTGCACAGGTCTCTAGATTGGTCAACTTATCAAATCCTTTGACATGTTCATGTTCATAGGGACCTTGTCTACTGGCCAATCTCCTCTTTGATATGATCTGATGGGGATCATATCTTCTCCCTTGCAACTGTGTGAAACCAAATTTACTAAGCTTGTATTTAATCTGGGGAAAATATGACTTACTCTTCACCATAAAGGGACCCACCACAAAAGGAAATTTTAGATTAGAAGCCTTGTGCACTTTCAAAAAATGTTTAGTCTCTGAGATAATTCTTTGTCTTATGAATTCCAAAACGAACACCCTGGGCGTCAAAAAAACTGGTAAAAGATAAGGTCCTTCCTGGTATCCATATACCCAAATCATAGTAGATTGTGTGAACAACACCCAATCTCCTACAATGCTCTGTGGATTTGGTTGTAGTGATCTTTTCATCTCTTCCAGAACTCTCGGTAGCTCTGAACCAAAAATGAGACTGTGTACCCTAGAAATAATCTTATTGATGAAAATGAGCATGGTGATCCTCTTGCACTCAGTTGAAATGAAATCCATCTCAGGAAATTCGGTTTTGTTGGATTCCCGAAACATCCTCAGCAAGTGTGTGTAGTATTTGAAGTGCCTCAACGAGCTAAAGTTGACCAACTGTTGATGCATATTCTCTGCAATAAATTCGTCAAAACTGACACTGACAGAAAACAAACCAACAGGAAAGCTAACATGAACTCCACCACAAACTTGTCATTGTCTAACCTTAAAATTTGACTTAGTAGGAAACAAGCCCATTGGACTTCGTCAATCATAATGCTTACACTGGAAGGTAATGATAGAATCTTCGAATGATGTTCAGGCTTGCCCATGGTCTGTAGAAATAAGGTTTTAACTTCGGGTGGACATTCTCTATAAATTGTGATCATTTTTTGTTCCTCAAAGGACTCTGACACTGTAGGGGAGGCGTCTGGTACACTAAGAGCATGTCGGAGTCATGGATTGCCAACTTTACACAAAACTTCAGATCCAAATTTATTTAAAATGACTCTTTCTCCCTGAGAATATCACTCTGCACACCAGCTTACAAATTCAGGGAATGGAAAGACCGCTTCTAAAACATAAGGGAGGATGGAGGCTTGAGCTGCTTCGAGGAAAGGTATGCGTGTTCCAACATTGTCCAAAAAATTCGATCTAGACATGGAAATGGGTGAGACTTTTATCTCTTTGTAGAAAATGTCAAAATATCTGTCAATTGGGGCTTCCTCCCTGGAGGAGATCTCTTATTCATCCATGGATAAAATGACAGGACTGGCATCCATGGTGAAGAATACCTGTCAAGCGGTGAAAAACACGAGTCTGGTTCGCTTCTGAGCTTTGAAATTAGACTGGAAGCTTTGCACCAAGTTTTTGAATGTTCGAAGGCTTCGAATTGTCATAGAATAATGTCTGGGGGTTCCTGTTTTTATAGGTATCTATTGGCATTGGGGGTTGGAGAAAATGGTTTCAAGTGAATTGCCTTTCACCTCGATGTGCCTCTGATGGTGCCATGCATCCATGCTTTAAACCACAAAATGTTTCCACGACTCGCCCTCTATCGATTAATCTTCGTGTTGTTTCAATCACCGATATAAACTTCAGTTGTTGATCTAGTCTACTTCAGGATCTATGACCCACATTTGCCTGGCAGCTTTGGCATCGGGGGATTGAAGGAAGTGGTATTAGTCAAACTACTTTTTCCCCTGATGTACCTCTATGGGGGCCACGCATCCTGTAATGAAACCACTACTATTTTCCCTGACTTTCCCTTGATCACTTAACCTTCACGTTAGTTAAATCTCCGATACGCACCTCAGTCGTTGATCCGGGCTGCTTTCAGGGTCGACGGTCCACTGAATTTTGCTCTTTTCATCTCTGCTATTTTGTCTATATGTCGCCAGATATAGTGGGGCCTTCTGATCTATCATCTCTCTGTGGTGATATAATCCTTCACTAATCTTCTTAAGCTCGGATACCATCCAGAAAATATTATGGTGATAACATTGGCTCCAACTGGGGATGCTATCCTCCCTGCAAGGTAGAAAAGAACTGTAGATTAACTGCCTACCCATTGGGTTGTAATATCATGTGTGTTATCTGAATGCTTTTTCCTTTATTCACATACTCCAAACCTACTCAGCACAGCTCAAGGCCTTCACCTCGAGCTTCACTCATGCTTTTTTTATTTCATCTTTCATACATGAAGAAAAAATACAAAGCGACTATGTACAATGAATTGTGGGGTGATGATTTTTCAAACAACGTAATGCTTGAGGAACCTGCCATTCATAGGCCCTCCTCCAACGAGTTTTCCATCACTTTCTTCTAATAAATAAGCATTTCTCCCATGGTAAGCTGTGATTTTGAACGGTCCCAACCACAGGTGATCAAATTTCCCATGTTTACCTTTATCTTCATTCCTGGCATCCCATCTCAGTACACAGTCTCTGAGATGGAAGTTGTCTACTTTGGTACGTTTGTTGAAAGTTTCTTTGATCTTGTCTTGATGTAACTAGGCGTTATTGAAGGCCCTCTCTCTGGTCTGTTGTACACTGATGAGTTTATCCTCCCTTCTTCGACCGACATTCATTTCCACTTCTTTCTCCTGTAACAACTTCTTCACTGGCAATCCCAATGCAGTAGGAAAAATAAATTATGTACCATAAATGATCTGGAAAGGATATGTGACAATAGATGTCTTCGGGGATATCCTGTCAGCCCATAGTGCATGAATGAGCTTTTTGTGCCATGCTTTTTTATTCTCCTGCAATAATTTTTTGATGATCCTGACCAAGCTTTTGTTTGAAGACTCGACCAGTCCATTTCCTTGCGGGTAGTATGACGTAGAATGGCCAAGGGTAATGTTGTAATCACTTCAGAACTTTTCCAACTTTTTGGATTTGAAGGCCACCGCATTGTCTGTTATAATCTTGACTGGGCATCCGAATCTGGAAATGATATTGTCTTCTAGGAATCGAATGATAACGTCATCCATGGCTTGTTTGGTAGGAACAACCTCAATCCACTTAATAAAATAATCCATTGCAGTTAGGATCCATTTGTGTTGAGCCGAGGACCATGGGTGTTATTCTCCTATAAAATCCAGGCCCCATTGTCTGAAAGGAGCTTCTACTGAAATGGGTTTCAACAACAGAGCTGGAATTTTCCTTTCCCATCAAAGATTTGACATTTGTGGCACTTTGATACTTCTTTGTAAACATTAGGGAAAATACTTGGCCAGTAAAAACCAGCTCTCAAAATTTTATGCACAATCGTCTTCCAATAATGGTGACCTCCACAGTCGCCTTTATGGAACTCTCTGATGGTATTTTCTGCTTCTTCTTCTATCAAACAGCTCAACAAAATCCCTCCCAGGTCTTTCCAGTACAGTAATTCATTTACTATACAAAATTTTGTGGCTTTCAGTTTTAGGAATCTGGCCTTTGTTTTGCTATACCCAGGTGGAGCTTGTAGATTGTTTAACACAAAGATAATATTTGCATACCATGCAGAGTCAAGAAATTTCTGAAACACTCATGGAGTCGCATTTTCTTGATCTGTTGTATTCTTTGATATAACTTCAGTGAAATTTATTTCTAGGAGTTCATAGTTCATTTGCGCCATCAGTCTAGCAAGCCCTTGTTCTTTGATCAATTTCATGGGTTTGATTTCTAGGTCGTACTCCAAAAGTACTGCAATCCATTTTCCTCGCTTTCCTTCGGGATCAAGTTGTCTCAAGATGTCTTTTACTGAGCTGCTTGGGACATAAGCAATGGTATGTGAATGTAGAATATAAACCTTGAATTCCTTCAATGCTTTGACCAAAGCATATACCTACTTCTCCATGATGTCGTATTTCAGAGGAGCATCTCTCAATGTCTCACTGTAGTATGCTATGGGTTTCTCAAATTTCTGGTCATCCTTCTAAAGTAATACAACTTCAATTTTATGCTCAGAAGTGAAAGAGAATAGTATAAAATCTTTCTCAAAATTTGGACGGGCTAGCACAGGATCCTTTGTTAATGTTACTTTGATGTCTTCAAAGGATTTTCTAGCCTCAGGGACCCACTTGATTTCATTTCCCTTCTTTAACATGTTGGTGATATGTTTTATAATTTTAGCTAAATTAGGAATGAATCTCCTCAGAAAATTTACCTTAACTAGGAAAGTGTAACATCCCGCTCTGGCGCACTGAGAAAACTTATTCTTTGAGGACACTTGCTCGCAAGTGATCTGGACTTTTATGATGTTAACCTATTTATCCTTGATTATGATGCGTTATGATAGATGACATGATGTTTTTACTACTTTGATGTAGACAGGTGTTGTTGACTCAGTTTCATTGAGTGTGCAGGGTTTCGGACCTTGAGGATGCAGAGGCATCGGTGGAACCCCCTTGGACTCCGGATTGAGTCAGGGAGTGTGCTATTTGGGTTTATTTATTTACTGTGATATTTCTTTGATCTGATGATATGATGTTGACATGTTCTGACACAATTGTTGATGATGCAGGCTGACGATAGCTTGCTGACCAGACTCACATATGGATTAAAGGGGCCACACACGATTTCCAGAGAGGTTGAGGGAGAGGGGTGGACAGCAGCCCTGCCACCGCCTACTATCACTCCCACCGTGGCTCGAACTATAGGTTAACGATTACCTAGTTCGAGAGGATCCACGATGCCGTGAGGGCAGACTGCGACAATCACTCACGATGATTCTAAGGGGCGCGCAATAAGGCGGGGGCCTTATTTCTTAGAGCCCTTGGTCTCCCACAAGTTCACCTAGCAGAGTGTTGACTCCAAGGGTTATAGATGTCTACCAATCAGTCCAGTTGGCGAGTGGCACCCTTGGAGCATGTGGTGCATCCTGAAGGGCACGTCGCACAAAAGAAACACAAGAAGCGAGTGGCACCCTTGGAGCACGTGGTGCATCCTGAAGAGCACGTCGCGCAAAGGAAAGGAATGAGGCGAGTGGCACCCTTGGAGCACGTGGTGCGTCCTGAAGGGCACGTCGCATTGATGTGGATGAAGGAAACAAACCTAAATATCCCTAAGACAATAACGCCTTAATAAATTCTTAAAACGACTCCTCTAAACAATTGTCGTCCAGTTCAAAATCTAAACCTAAGTAAAAAAAAAAACTTCTCTAAGATAAAAATTTCATTTAACCTTGAGGAAAAAGGCCCTAACTCTAACTCTAAAAAGAGCCTAACCCTAATTCTAAATGAAATAGTTTAACTTTTAATGAACTCGTAACTTTTATTCAAATTGAAACATAACTTTTCTTAAAAATAAAAATATACACAAATTACAGTTTAGTTAACCCAGACAATAAATTTCATTGAAGGCATCTCCTTCTTTAAACACAACTTGCAATGAGAGTTCATTAACATTTT
>ML780533.1:114907-141250 GCA_009831015.1 Picea engelmannii | reverse complement strand
ATATATATATATATTGCGTTGGGGTTTAATTGCTTGCGAATCTAATTTCTGGCATGTATGTCGTTGTTGACTGTGTAAAGTTTATTGACTGTGCGGGACTGTGTAAATTCTTCCAAATTATTGTTCTGAAAATTTTCGTGTGAGTGTGGGCATATTTTATATTACCACGGTTTTGGTACTGTCGTGGGATTTTTATACCAGTGTGGGCATATTTTGTATTACCAGGGTTTTCTTTTTATTCTTCCGTGGGCGTTTTCTTTATATGAATGGGGGGGGTGTCTGATGTTAATGGGGGTGTTTTCATAGTTCATTCCTCTGCGTTTTATTTTATTAGATTTGGGCGTTTTTGGATGACCGGGCATTATAAATATATGTGTGGGCGTTTTACCTTGCTGCGGATGTTTAAGAACTTTGATGGGCGTGTTTATGTAGGTGTAGGGGAAAATCATTTGTAAAATCTCCCTGGCATTCGTTTTTGAAAGAAAGGGGGGTTGTAAAGGCATTCTGGCAATTCGTTTTTTTTCCTTCTGTGGGCAATCCGTCTGGGAGGATTTAAATGCATTGGTTCCTGTAGTAGTACCTGGGCATTCGTTTTTCTCTTATGAGTCAGTGTTATTGCTGGTAGATTCTCGTTGGGGGTTTCATTTGGTTGTGTTGGGTTTTCTTTTTTCAATTTTTAATATGGATGGGATACTTCATTCTGGCATCAGTCGTATGGGATTTTGTGTGATAAATTTTAGAGTGAGCTGCTGACCATAACCCGTTCTTGCTTCCGTGCTGATCCTTCCCACCCTGGGCCTGCGTGTATTATCACATCTCCGTTGTCAATTTCGTCCTCTTAACCACCAGAACAACCATGTTGCTAGCCAACGGTACCTTGTGGCCTGATTCGTCAGGCTTTCCAAGAGACTGAGTCGTAAGCCTGGCGAATGAATATCCAATTTGGCGCAGGACTTTGCTCTCCCTCGCTGCCGATGGAAGTTCCTGACTAATTCATGTGCTAGCATTGCAAACAGAACCCTAAATTCCAGATTTAGTGTAAAGGCTACGTCTGCGACTTATAGTTTTTATTGTTTGACAGTAAACCCTAAACAATAATTTATAGTTTTAAAAATGGCTTTATGCTCGAATTAAAATTTCAAGTTTTCTCAAGTGAATTTAATACAAGTTAATTTGTATGGATTTATCTATATTTGGTTAAAATTGTTGAATATGAAAAATTGTTAGAATTTACTACCAGTTAATTTATATGGGTTTATCTATATTTTGATATCATTTTGTTAAAATTGTTTTACCTCCTTTATAATATGAAGTTTCATTAGTTTTCAGTCGAAAAACATTACCCTTTAAATTTAATTAATTTCTGTGTGTTACGATTTAAATGACCTTGTCGTTTTACTCCTCGTTTTACGTTTACGCGAATTCTTGATCTACAATTTACCATTCAATTTAAGGCGAATCTGAATTTATGAAAACGTTATAGACTTTCATTGTGAGCTATGGGAAAAGTAGTCATATCTCGAGATTAATTATGTCCTGGAGCAATTGCCAAGTCGAAGGTTCAAGTGTTTTTGGTATCCTGGAGAACGGAGGACACAGAGCCCATTTGTGGCGTTGACCGATTTGCTTCCTTTATTATATTTTGTTGTAGCTATCCGCCTTTATTACCACTACAGATTACTATAAGGGCCCCTGCAGACTGTTGCAGTCGGAAAAAGAAGGAAGAAATATGAATGTCCCCTGGTAGTGTATTCTTCAGTTGGGAGAATTTCACCCTTTATCAAATGAAGACTCTCCTTAAACCATTGCCCTTTTGGAACCCTGGACCTATGAAACTTCTTCCTTTTGGTATGGACAAGATTAAATATGATGGATTTACACTAACTGCATAATTTCTATAGTCATTTAATAAACAACAATATGTTTTAATTAATCAAGCATTTACCTTTTTAGTTGACAATCATGCAGCATGCCACTTTGGTTATTCCTTAATACATCAATCTACATTATTTATAAGGGCAACTTACCCTATTTTAGTCAACATTCATTAACAACAATTCACTTATTTAGTTAGTATTTAATAATAGCAAGCTACTTGAGTTAGTTAATGTGTTAGTTAATGTTAATGCAAAGCAATGGAAGTTGATGTAATGGGATGTGAATGTGAGGTAATATAATTGTTAAAGGAATGTTGAAGTATTCATGTAATAGTCGTTAAAGTAATAATTGTTAAGTAATATGGGTGTAATGGTAATAATTGTAAAAAGGGATTTATGGTTTTATGGTAATAATTGTAAAAAGGGATTTATGGTTTTATAAGGTAATAATTGTGAAAGTAGTTGTTGAAATATTACAATGGAATGTAATATATGGTAATGATTCTTAAAGTAAGGATTAGGGTAATGTGGTGAATGCTTATGTCAGTACTAACATTCAAGGTAAGGTAGTGTTAGTGGGTTCATCAGTTGGTAATGATATCGCGGCTTAATTATTACGGTTAACAGAGAAGGTGCAATACGATGGTGATTATTGCAATGTCCTTGAACTAAGTACCTTAGGATTTTTAACCTAGTAAATGAGGGATGGAGATTAATTGGAATTACCCTATGTATAAGGTAATTGTCGGTTGATGAAATTTAAGGGAGCAGTTGGTCAGTAATCAATTACAGTTGGGTCATAGAGAAAACCTTGTCTTAATTTGGTTAGTCGTTGTCTGAGTCCTTGATCTTACACCTTCCGTAGAGGAGGTGGTTGATCTTTTAATTATTGTTCTGCCTGGTTGTTTAATTTCTTGCTTGGATTGCTTGTGTCGGGCGGGATGTAGACACCTCCATGTTCCTCAGAACAGTTGCCAGCCCTGAGACCTTAAACGGTTAAAATCGATGGGAACCTGGGCTTGAGTGTTGATTATGTGTCTTGGAGGTCCTAACCATTGCAGGGTAGGACAGGCGGGTAGTTAGTCTTACTTATTGTCGCTTGATCAAAGTTAACGCATGCGGTTACCGTGGTACGTCGTGTGTCGTCTTGCTGTGTTCGTCTTGCTTGCGTCTTGTTCGTCGTCGGTTTACTAGTTTTTGCCTGAGCAGTCGGCCAGGAGCCTATCTGGATTTCTCTCTCTCCGGAGCAAAGGACTAAGATTAAACGCCCTGCTTTCCTGTGCAGAAATAGTAAATCTACTATTATGGATTCTTATTTATGTCTATGGTCGTTTAATGCTTGCAGTTACTTGTTGTGCGCCTTATGTCATTTTTGTTGTGATCATCGGGTTGTGTCTTGTTAGTTGTCGGGTGGCGACGTAGAGTCAAGTGTGTCTGTTTCCTTCTACACGCACGCACACACTTTAAAAAAAAATAAAAAAATTCCCCTGTTATCAGAGTTGTTGTCGTGAGTGTGGAGGTTGTTACAGAAAGATTGTACCTCCTTTTTGCTTCTAGGTATGAAAATATTCAGGATTCCCTCCACTCTGCTAGGGTCTACCTTTATCCCTTCCTTCGAAATAATATGCCCTAAGATTTTGCCCTCTTCCATGGAAAAATTTGACTTTTTCGGATTCAAGGATATGCCAAACTTTCTACACTTTTCGAACGCCCTCATGAGATGCTTGATGTGTTCTTCATCTGAGGCAAAATATAATGTAATGTCATCCAGATATATAACAATGAATTTATCCTTTTCATATGCAAAAGCTATATCCATGGCCCTTTGAAATGTTTCCCCTCCATTCATGAGTCCAAATGGCATTTTCGCATACATAAATGTTCCCCCAGTTGTGGTGAATGTTGTCTTTTCTTGATCATCAAGATGTACCATGATCTGATTGTATCCCGAGAAACCATTTAACATCGACATATTTTGGGAGCCTACCACCTTCTCTAAAATGTGATCCAGTTTAGGCAATGGGTAGCTGTCTTAAGGGATACTTTATTTAGGTTCCTGAAGTTGACACACAACCTGATTTCTCCACTCTTTTTTCTAACCGGTACTAGATTGGCTACCCATTTGGAGAACCTCAGGGACATTATGATCTTTGCTTCAAACACTTTTTTTTCACTTCTTTCTCTATCAATGGTAACAACAGAGGATTTATTCTTCTTAATTTTTGTTTGAATGGCTTGTGGTCTTCTTTAATTGGGATAACATGATGGATTATACTGGTATCATAGAATTTTAGATCATTGTAGCTCCAAGCAAAAACATCAGGGAATTGTTTCATTAATTTGACATACCTTTCTCTGATTTAAGGGTTGAGCATCTTGGATAGTTTCACAATATTTGGGTCTTCTGGAGTTCTGATATTGCAATCTTCTACATCTCCTTCATTTACTGTGATCTTCGGGCTTTTGGCTACATCATTGTTATCGAAAAGTTTCTCTAATGGCACCAGACCCTTGGGGATAATATTACTCTTCAGTTGAACGATATCTCTACCAGCGATCTGATTGTTGAAATATCCTTCTTTCATGAAAGAGGCCACATCTACCTCCTCATCGCAATATTCATCATCAATGTTCAAATTCTCAAACTCGTTCTCTATTTTTAGGAAGCTTTCTATCTGCTTGTCATTTTTTAAAACCTGCCAGTGCTTCATATTGTCTGGTACTGCTGGCCTGTATTTTAATTCTACCTTGTATCTTTTCTCAGGGAATATAGGGACTCTAAATATTGCTGTGAAAGTGGCCAGAGCGTCAGAAATCTGATTCTTCTCTCTTGGGATGACCGATAAATTGCATTCTTCAAATTTCTCGAGGAGTTCTAGCACCAGATTCCTATAAGCCCTCAATCTGGGTTGTTTTTCTTGGTAGACGCCTTTGATTTGGTTTATAATTAACTCAGAATCTCCATGTACAACAATTTTTTTGGCACCCAGTTCTTCTAAAACTTTCAATCCCAATACTAGTGCTTCATATTCAACCATGTTATTAGTGCATTCAAAAACAAGTTTGTAGGAACATAATTTCGCATCTCCTTCAGGATGGTTGATCCAGACGCCAAATCTAGATCCTTCTCTACATGTAGCCCCATCGAAATTCGTCTTCCACAACTGGTCTTCTGCGTTATCTTGTGGCCCCGAAAGTTCTTCCATTCGCCCCTTAAGCTCATCATTGTCAGCCAAAATGACTTATTTTTCTTCTTCCTCGGGGCACAGGTCATTGAAGAAGATGGAAGATCCTAATTCAGTCTCTACTGAATATATAGGATGATTGTTGGGCTGTGATTTGTTGCTGACCATATATTTAAGCAAGACTTCCCTGTACAATCTTTTGTCCTGAACAAAGACAGGAATAGTAGCATAAGACATGTTCATCTGGAGGGTTCCCTTTAATTTTGCAACCCATGATCTCGACAACAACATACAAGATTTTGGAGGAATATCAACAACCACTATGTCATAAGACATGTCCATCTGGAGGGTTCCCTTTTATTTTGCAGCCCATGATCTAGACAACAACATACCAAATTTTGGAGGAATATCAACAACCACTACGTCCATCACCATGTTCTTTGTTGGAATTTGTGCCAAAGATATGGCCATGTCTTTGAACATTCCAAGGCATTTTACCTTTCTTGAATCGAAAGAGAACATATATTTGTAAGGCCTCGTGACCTCGAGGCCTAATTGGTCCATGACTACCTTTGGAATCAGATTGTTTGAAGCTCCAGAATCCAACATAGTATTGTGTAGAATCATGTCATGGATTTTCAAACTGACATAAAAGGGAGGGACTTCTTCATTTTCACCGCCTTCTTCCACTCTTGGCCCGAAAAGGATAGTTGGGTGATCATATTGTATGTTTAGGGTATCAGAGGTCTGTCCCATTTTAATCATCTTGATGATCTGATTTCTATATTCGTTGTTCCTGATCAATTCATTAAACTGTACCAAATTTTTTATCTTAGTCATTTCACTCTTGAAATCAAAAGATGATGGGGTCTTTTCTACCTCTTTGGTTACCATTTCTCTTCTTGTCAATATTTTCTTCTGAGTTTCTTCTTTCTTCTTTCCCTTTTCCACAGTATCCTTTGCAACAACATCTTTCACAGTGGATTCCTTCAAAGCTGAATCTTTTGCAGTAGAATCTTTCTTGGTCTGACTAGAAGAAGGCACATTGTTCTAAGCTTCTTTGGAGAGATTCCCCTTTGGAGGATTACCTTTGGGAGGATTTGGGGGTAATTTTTGATTCCATAGGTTATATTTCCTTTGGAATTGCATGATGGCATTTTGTAGTCCGGTCTCATAATCTTCTTTTTCCACTAATACCCTTTCCTCACCATCTTGCAGAAATATGTCATTTGCGTCCACGAACTGGTCATGTTCTTCTTTGGTAAAAAATATCTTTGTTTATTTATCATCAAAATAGTTCATGTTATCTTTGAAATATCCATCATAACCTTCATCTACATAATTATTTTGGAAGGGAGGCATGATTTGTTGTTCCCCTTGGTTTCCCTAATTTCCCTGATTTACCTAGTTTCCCTGATTCGCCTGGTTTCCCAAATTTGTTGGATCTGCTTGATTTGCTTGAATGACCTGATTTCTTTGCCTAATCTGTGGAATAGATGGTCTTCTTGGATTTTTGGGTGGACCATCTGCCTGGTCTCTGGGGTTGGGCCTATTTCCTAGGGCCATTCTTTCCATCATCCTCTCCATGTTTCTCACCATTGCTTCAAATATGTCTTCTGATGTTTGAGATGTTGAAGGTTGTGCTTTGTATTGAACTCTGTTTGTGTCTATGCCATCATTAGTTTTTATCTTCCCTGAAGCCATTAGGTTCACTTCTACTTCTATAACATCATTCGTCATGTCGTCCAAAGTGGTGGACCTTCGTACTCTTAATAATAAAGCAAAGTCACTTTCAAACGAATCAACGTATTTGAGTTNNNGTGATCTCTTCATATTGTTATACTGGGTCAACAACTGAAGGGGATTTTTCTTGTCCCCCCACTTTGCAAGAAAGCTTGTCTCAAAGGCTTTAAAATTTAGAATACTTCCCGCCGGAAGCACTCTGAACCACTTCCTCACGTCTCCAGCGAGGCTTTGTGTAAACAGTCTCATCTTCACATCTTCGTAGTATAATTCTTCCAAGTTTACGAAATCATTAAACCATGCTAAATGTTTTTGAGCTGATATGTTACCTTCGACATCATATAGTTTAATCCTTAAATTGTAATCTTGAGGCAGGTCATGTAGTTAAGCGAGTACTATGAGGGGCGCAAATATAGTTGCCATAGCTGATGTGAGGGGTTGGAGTGGACGTTGGTTTTGAGAATGGGTCACTATAGGCTTAACAAATGTGGCTAAAACCAGATCTTGAAATCTCTTCTCATCAAAGATAGTCTCGCCTAGGCAAGATTCAAAGTTAGTTCTAAATAAGGATTGTTCAAATTTCACGTCAAAATCAAGGCCTTTGATGCTAGTCTCTCCATCTCTAGGCAAGGACATATATCGGTTTGGACACAATACTGGGGTTACAGGCCTTTCTTTTCGTCTACGGACAAGATTTTCAGGGTGAGACACAAAGATTGCAGCTTTTGGGTCTGGATTTCTCTTGGTGTGGACTTTCTTAGGAGCCAGGACTTCTATCTCACAAGGTGTGGTGCAATTGGTCACTGAATAATGGAGTCGCCAGGGTAAAAATAGTCTCAGCCAATAAGGGATCTGATCCACTGTCACCATCAGGGATCAAACTGAAGCTTTAATTCATTTTTCCAGAGAAGATTTTTTCAATTTCATCCTCGACAACGGCGCCAAAATATTATCACCCTGTAAATTTAGTCCAGTTGAATAGACAAACGACAAGGGTAACTGTTTCAACTAGCTTTAGAGCTGAGGCACTAGCCTGCTCAACTTAGAGAGCGCTCTCTCATGTCACTGGGTATATGTGTGGAAATCGGTGGCTAGATTTGGTTTGTTTGAGGTTTTTTATAAAGTTGCTGGCAAAGAAGGGGATGAACACTATGGGCTATGGAGTCAAAATTATGAAAGTGGACAGATATAATGCATCGACTGATAGAACTCTCCAGAGGACAAATGATAAATGAGGCGATGAATCTGAGTTATTCTTAAATTTAAAAGAGTGTAGGAAGATAAAGAGAACAAATAACTGCATCAGAGAATTATTGAAATGAATTCTGAATAAGTTAAGAAGACAATCACATAGTTTAAATTGCTTAAGCCAAGATCATCACACGATGAATTCTGGGCCTTTAAACTCTCCAATTAAACAAAAGAAAATGTAAATGAAATGACAGTTTATAGGAAATACATACAATGAAGGGAAACAAATCTCATATCACCACCCTTAGAATCTTTTCATAGAGACTTCAAAATCTTTTGCATTTATATTCAATTCATATTCATAAAATTTACAAATAGAGTTTGATACAACCAAAAAGGTGGTCTTGCACTTCTGCCAACATTAATCAATTCAAGTCTCTTAGTACTTATACAATCTAATAAAAAATAATCGAAACTGAAACGTTTCAACTTCTGTAACAATTTCGGTATACGAAACGATTTACAATAATTAGCAAAAGAAAACATTTCAAAATCATGAACAATTTCTCTAACTGTCTGACTTCTTCTGCGCCATCTGTCTCACTCTGAGATTTCCTTGGATCTGCAAAACTGGTGACACCTGGAGATCATATGTTGGTTCCGGGGACATTGCACTTTGTCTTACCCAACTGCACGATTTCTTTCCATTTTGGATTAGAGGGGATTCCATAATCCATCATCTCTTTAATCAGAATCTCCAAGTCAATGCATGTAGCATAGGACATGGTTGGCATGTTGACCTTCACTATTTTAAAATTGTTTAAAATTTCAAAATTTGTAGCCAAATGCTCCACCAAACTAAGACCTTTCAGAATTTCTTCCATATCCTCGAACTTAGAATGATCCATTCTACATTGCATGAAGAGAGAGTGATAGTCTTCTTGACTATATAACAAGCCTTTACCATCCCAAAACGATGGAATGCCTTTGACGAAAAAATATTCAAAAGCATTTTTAAACTCCTGTATGATGTATTCTATTTGCACAACTTTTTTCCAGACTGATCCGAGTAAGTTATGCTTAGCAATGATCCTTTTGGTTGAAATGATCAACGTGGTCCTATGTTTCAAACCAATGGTTTGAATTTTAGCAGTTGGTATAGCATTCAGTAAATCAATAGCGTTTTGGGCCCACTCCGAGGGCTTCTTTGCTAATATTTAATTTACAACAATGCATTTGTTCTGAGCTGTGGCAGCCGTGTTATCTTTGTCATCGATAAAATTTAGATAAACCCTGAATTTAGCAACCTCCGCAACAATAGCATCCCAAATTACATGTTTGGCTCCCTGCAATAACGTCTTGCGCTTTAAACTGGTTCTTAGCTTGTTCACTCTCTCCTGCAAATCTTGATTTTCTCTGTGGAGTTGAGCTATCTTTTCATCCTTCACTTTCATCTCCTGCTTCAGCTTTTCCATGTTCTCTTTGAGATTCTTTATCTCACCTGTTTTTAAGCTTACCTGGGACATAGATTGGACTAACCCCTCAGTGCTTGATCCAACCTCTATATTTGCAGGTTTAATGACTGCCATGTCTGATGTTGCCACCTGTGCTAGTGACCAATGCTCTTTCTCTTTCACCAATTGCAGCAGTTTAGCCTTGTAATCGAGTGCCTCTTGTCTGAATATTTCTTTCTTTTGTTCCAATGCAACCAATTCTGTTGTCTGTGGATAATCCGTAGGTGACATCTTCAACCTTTTCTTTATACTTTGGATCATCTTGTCCTTTTCATCCAAATAAGCTTTCAACCCTTGGGGACCTTCAGATTCTAGTTTTTTCACTTGTGTCATCTAGGCTTTGCTGGACACTTTTTCTTGTTTTAGTTATCCATCTAGTTTTGACGCGTATGTTGTTAACCTTGCAACCTTTAGTGCCAAGATCATATAATCAGAATATAACATGTCACTGACATTCCTACGAAACTTTACTTTGTCGGGGGCAACAATTTTTTCATAGTGCACTTTGATCTCGGAGACTTTATCATCATCATCCACTGCAATGTTAAATGTCTTTTTCTCCACTTCCCTGACTGAGAGTAAGGAAGCCTTGTGTTGAGAAGTCCTTTCTACTCCACGTAAAAGATCTCTTATTTCACTATTCGCCATACTTCCTTTCATAGCATACTGATTTATCAAATCTCCCTTGGATTGATACATTGCCCCAGGTGTCTGGCCAAATATGTACTTCCTGTTGTTGAAGACCTTCGTGCTACTTTTGATTTGTGGCCTCCTTTTTGTATTGGTTTCTTCATTCTTGGTCGTAGCCTCTACCATTTCCATGCATGTTTTTCCTTTGGGCTCTTCTTCTTCCAGGTCAACTACTTGAGATGATGATGTGATTTTCATCCTTTTGAGAGTATCTTGCTGGATACTGGTATCTAGTGCTTCTGAACTGCTCCTCTTATTCTAAACACTCGTTTTAAGAGCTTTGATAACCAATTTAGGGGAAGGTTTCTGCGCTGGGCTCAGCTGAGGAGTTCGTTATGTTTGTCTCATTTGATCTTGTTGTATGATGACCTCCATGTCTGCACAAGTCTCTAGATTGGTCAACTTATCAAATCCTTCGACATGTTCATGTTCATAGGGACCTTGTCTACTGGCCAATCTCCTCTTTGATATGATTTGATGGGGATCATATCTTCTCCCTTGCAACTGTGTGAAACCAAATTTACTGAGCTTGGATTTAATCTGGGGAAAACAGGACTTACTATTCACCACAAAGGGACCCACCATGAAAGGAAATTTTAGATTAGAAGCCTTGTGCGCTTTCAGAAAATGTTTAGTCTCTGAGATAATTCTTTGTCTTATGAATTCCAAAGCGAAGACCCTGGGCATCAACAAAACTGGAAAAATATAAGGTCCTTCCTGGTATCCATATATGCAAATCACAGTAGATTGTTTGAACAACACCCAATCTCCTACCATGCTCTCTAGATTTGGTTGTAGTGAGATTTTCATCTCTTCCAGAACTCTCGGTAGCCCTAAACCAAAAATGAGACTGTGTATCCTGGACATAATCTTGTTGATGAAAATGAGCACGATGATCCTCTTACACTTGGTTGACATGAAAGTCGTCTTAGGAAATTCGGTTTTGTTGGATTCCAGAAACATCCTCAGCAAGTGTGTGTAGTATCTGAAGTGCCTCAATGAGCTAAAGTTGACCAGTTGTTGATGCATATTCTCTGCAATAAATTTGTCAAAACTGACATAGAATGTCTGAGTAGATAGAAAAAAAACCAACAAGAAACCTAGCATGACCTCCACCACAAACTTGTCATTGTCTAACCCTAAAATTTGACTTAGCAGGGAACAATCCCACTGGACTTCGAAAATCATAACACTTACACTGGCAGGTAACGATAGACTCTCCGAATGATGTTCAAGCTTGAATATTGTCTACAGAAATAAGGTTTTAACTTTGGGTGGACACTCTCTATAAATTGTGATCATTTTTTGTTCCTCGAAGGGATTTGACACTGTAGGGGAGGCATATGGTACACTAAGAGCATGCTAGAGTGATGGACTATCAACTTTACACAAAACTTCAGATCCTAATTTATTTAAAATGACTCTTTCTCCCTGAGAATATCGCTCTACACACCAGCTTACAAATTCGAGGAATGGAAAGACCATTTCTATGACATAAGGGAGGATGGAGGCTTGAGCCGCTTCGAGGAAAGGTATGTGTGTTCCAACATTGTCCAACAAATTCGATCTAGACACGGAAATGGGTGAGACTGTTATCTCTGTGTCAAAAACATCAAAATCTCTGTCAATTAGGGCTTCCTCCCTGGAGGAGATCTCTTGTTCATCCATAGATAAAATGACAGGACCGACAGCCATGGTGAATAATACCTATCAAGCGGTGAAAAATACGAGTTTGGTTCAGTTCTCAGCTTTGAAGTTCTACTGGAAGCTTTGTGCCAAGTTTTCGAATGTTTGAAGGCTTCAAATTGTCATAGAATAATGCCGGGGGGGGGGGGTCCTCCTTTTATAGGTATCTATTAGCATCGGGGGTTGGAGAAAATGGTTTCAAGTGAACCACCTTTCACCCCGACGTGCCTCTGAGGGTGCCATGCGTCCATGCTTTAAACCACGATAGTTTTCCCCGTCCCGTCCTCTATCGATTAATCTTCGTGTTGTTTCAATCATCGATATAAACTTCATCCGTTGATCCGGGCCACTTCAGGATCTACATCCCACATTTTCCTGACAGCTTTGGCATAGGGGGATTGAAGGAAGTGGTATTAGTCAGACTATTTTTTCCCTCGATGTACCTCTATGGGCACCACGCGTCCCATAATGAAACCACTACTATTTTCCCCGGCTTGCCCTCGTTCGCTTAACCTTCGTGTTAGTTAAATCTCTGATACGCACCTCAGTCGTTGATCTGGGCCCCTTTCAGGATCGACGATTCACTGATTTTTTCTCTTTGCATCTCCGTTATTTTGTCTGTATGTCACCAGATATAGTGGGGCCTTCTGATCTATCATCTCTCTCTGGTGATATAATCCTTCACTAAGCTTCTTAAGCTCAGATACCATCCATAAAATATTATGGTGATAACACAGGTAATGAATGATGCTATAACACAAGAACCAGTGTCAAAACAAGCCATACTTGAAAACCCTATTTTTGAAGACACAACAACTACTCTAGTTTGTGAGCAAGAAATGACTAATGTTGTTACACAAGAACCAACGTCAGAGCATGTTGCTCCCGAAAACCCTGAACCAGAGTTGGGTATTGCTACTCCAGGAGAATTGCAAGTTAAACAAGAGCCAGACATAGAGGCTGCATGAAATGAAGCTCAGGATGAGGTTCCTCCTAGGGGATGGGCTGAAAAAATTCCTGTCAAACAGGAATTTGTCGAATTTTGTGCAAGGAGAAGAACCCCTATTCAGTACCGTTATAGGAAAACCTTTAGAGAAAGTCTGCAATTCAGGATGAGAATGCCAAGCTAAGTAAGCAGGTGCTCTGCCTAAAGAAACGAGCATGAAGATACAAAATAATTGCCAAGGAAGCAGTGAGGAGAAATGTCAAGGAGACTATTTTGGCAACTACCCAAACTGTCGATACTCCCATAGTATTGGCAACTACTCAAACTTTCGATACTCCCAGAGTAACAACAACTGCTCAAACTGAGTTGGTGTTGCATACATTAGCTACTCAAACCGAGCCTATCTTGCACATGTCTATAGTACTAGCAGCCACTCAGATTGATACTATTTTGCACACTTCCACAGTAACAACATCTACTCAAGCTAAGCCAATGACAGATACAACTAAAGCTCAGGTAGTTTTGTTAAGTTGAGATACATAAGTGGAAGAAAACTGTAGCCCCGTTTCGGACAGGAGATGTCCTTTCTTCAGTGCACCTAAGGACATTGAAAGACATTGGGGAGCAACTTGCTAGAGTCGTTTTTGACTATGAGGAAAAGTTGGAAGAAGAGAAGAACAAGGGCGAGAAACAAAAGGAAAAGATTACAGAGATGGAGGCACAGATACAGAGGTTAAGAGATGACAAACATGAGATGTATGATATCACCCAACATGTAGTAATGTGTCGCTCCCCTTCTCTCAACTATGCATTGTTCCTTCATGAACAATATTTATTTTTCTGTCTGGAATGTATTCACCACGAGATGGTTTATACTATTAAAGACCCCATGCAGTTTCTTAGGACCTTGAAAAGTTATGACATCCTCACACAACATCTCATGTGTGAACTGTACATGCACAATTACCTACTAAGAGATGATAAAAAATTCAATCTAGTTCCTTATGTGGGAGATGTCCAATTGAGGGCCTTTCTTTCCTACACCATTAACCAAGTGAAGTGGAACAATTCACTTGATTCTTTCAAGGAAAATTAGGTACACAGACCCCTTAAGGTTAGAATGGATAACTTTCAAGTTGAACAGATCACCAACAAACATAATTGTTTCAGATCGATTCCCAATTGGCCACAGAATATGGAAACTACACAACAATGGTGTGTCGAGCTTTGCATAAAACAGTTGACCTATTGCAAGGAAGAGGCACTTGAAAACTATGACCAAATATGGGCCTTATCACCACCTTCTATCAGGGAATGAGAAGCATTTGGGGCTCCCAATTCTTGCAGAGCCATGGAAAGAATATTGAGGTATATAACATGTATGAGGTTTTGTGGGGTTCGATGGCTAGGTTTAAGATTTTCATTCCCCATCATCTGGATGCCACTTGATCAATATCAACCTGATTACAAGGTCCAAAGAGAATGGTGGAAGGATATAATATTGACTGGGGGATATACGTTTCCAGGGACATATATGGCTGAGGCATATGACATAGCAGAACTTCAGGCCCAGTATCAAGGTTCCAACCCAGATCTGCGAAAGCGATGGCCTGCACGAGGACGTGCACGTGACTAAAAATTGAGGGAGATGTGTGTAGCCACAAGGGTAAGAATGAACCTCTATTATGTCATTGTTTGTATTAGTTCAAAAACGTTAGAGATTGGTTGGGGGTTTACCAAAGTGAATCACTAATCTCTGAAATCTCGCAGGAATAGAGAAAACGCAGTATGGCAAGATGATGCGATCAAGGATGCAGGGCAGTCTGTAGGTTGAAGGTGCAAAAGAGGACTTGTTCCATGGTCCAACATTAGGTTCTATTAATCGGTTCAACCTTTGTGTATTTTTAGGAAGAGCTATTACCCTAATCTTGGGACGCTATGTGCTCCACAAATTGTATAAATGGTCGAACAAAGATAGAGAAGGGATTAGCCAGTTAGTCAACTAGCTAGGATTTGTCCTGTATCAAGACTGCAACCTATGTAATCTCATTTTATTTAATGAAAATCGATTTTCTTCTGAGTTCCTGAGTTTTCGTGGAAGTTAGTTCACCGCAGCCCTGATCGGGGATTTGGGCCCGCTCTTCTGGTCAGGTGTTGTCAGCTTATGATATAGTTTTGTTGTGGTTTTGTGTGGAATCTGTTAGATCTGTGTGGTCTGCTTCATTTACAGTTATCCTGCTTCATTTCAATGTTACAATTATTTATGTTTAACCACCAGTAATCTAGTTTCTGTTCTTTATTTTACTGCAATGATTGTTTACTTACATGATCAATATTGAAAGAAGCACAGTCTACACATACAGTGCACGGTAGCCTGTAAAACATTCAGGCCCCTTGGTTGACAAATTAAATGTATTAGGTGGTAAATCTAGACGATATACCATACCCAACAATGAGGATATAAGTAATTCCTTTCAATATACCCCACTACATAATAATTATAAAATCATGGTGGGAGATGATCCCTCGCTTACCTCTTCATAACTTTGCAAATCTATAAGGTTTCATGGATCATCGCTTGTTGCATTATAAACGACCAACGATTATCATCGAATGTTTTCTCCTATATTCCACGTGAAGAACCTAAAAAAAAGTCCTAAATCCTAAGAAAGAAATGTATTTCGACTTTCAACTTCTGCTGGATTCCCTTCTGGCATGTAGGGTGGAAATTAAGACTATAACATATACTACTAGCTATTCTACTTCCCACCAAATTGCATTACTCCAAGTGAAATATTTGCTATCTCCCCTTCATCATGTGTAATTCCTACTCATTTATAGTGGTATGTGTTACCATTTGTTGGAATTAATGTGAGTACCCCGAGTTCAACAAGTGCAATCATCCTTCATTTAGGGTGGTGTGAGAAACTATCACCTAGAGTAGTGTGATCACCCTTCGTTTCAAAACATTGTGATCACACTAACTTGATTTGGTCTGAAATACCCTTCGAGTTAAACATTTCCATTTCGCTTCATTTATATAGTATCATGTACCTTCATTTGAATAGGGTGAGTTACCTTTACTTGAATAGGTGTAAGTGCCTTTGTTTAAACAAGTGCTCCATTGTTGTGATCTACCATTCTTTCAAAGCATTACAACTTTTTTCGTGGGAACAAATTTGATTTCTTTCATTCATATGAGTGTGAGTAAACTTCATTTTTTTGGTAAGGGAATGAATCAACCACAAGGCTACAAGTTCCTCATCCAAAAATCTACAAACATAGTTGTTGAAAGGGTGTGAATGCCTTTAACCTCATGCTGTGATTATCCCTTCACATTAATCGGTTAAATTTGATATTCAAGGTAATTATTGTGACCAATTTTTATTAATATCGATTAATGGTTGTGAGTGCATTGAAGTGGATAAGTAAAGGGTTGGCCCACTCTCACAAGCATAGTGATAGATTTAAAAAAAACACATCTCCCATATTGTCCCCCTGGGATACCCCTACCAAATTGTTTTTGACCTCTAGTTCAGAGCCCCAATGTCTCAATTAAAACCATTCATTCAAGGGAATGTATTTTATCTTCCCCTTCATCCCAAGGTGCCTTGATTTTCCCTTTTTGTCCACTAGCAAAGACACCTAATAAGTCCCAAAACCCCCTCTGATAATCCCTTCTCACATAAGAAACCCTTTGAAGGGTCAATCACACATGAAAATATTGAGTATGGGTCAATAAAAAATCCTAACATCAAGCTTCTCATGTAGTTTTTGTTTTTTTAAACCTAAAGGAAGTGTGGCAATATCGACAATAGTTCGTCGCAAGGTAATGCATGTGTTTTATTACGTGTGGCAATATCGACGAACTTTCGTCGTAAGGCAATGAATAGGTTTTATTATGCATGGCGATATTGACGAAAGTTCATTGCACTTTGCCACAGTTTTGCGTCGCACATATAGCATCTGCGTCGTAAATTTTTTCTCTGCCAAACATTTTCATCACTATTGCCACACTTTTTCCTCGCAAATTTCCACATTTTTTCGTCGCACGTATGGCATCTGCGTCGTAATCTGTTGGTAAGTTTTTTACTTTGGCACGGTTTTTTGTCCCTATTGCGACGAAGTTTCGTCGCTATTGCCAAGATTTATAAGGTAAACCTATATTGAGGATGATGACACGTGGAGGGATTATTTCGTCATTGTTTCCACGAATAACTGGTTCGTGGATATAGCGACGAAAAAAGTTCCATGAAAAATAGTCTTTTCTTTCCTGGAAAGTGCAATGGATATGTGTGGAAATAGCAACGAAAAACCGTGGAAAATTTGGTCATATGTAGTAGTGGATGGCCTCCTCTGAGAAATGAAGTTGATGAGAAGACTCCAGATGATTCTCCTGTTGGTGGCAGTGGGAAAGTAGATTTGTAGAGGGGACGTGCCTATGGATGAGCATAGGTGAACGTGTGAGGACCTGGTTCATCTGTGTAATGCAGTGAATCAGAGTCATGGCATCCCTATGGATGTGCCCCTAGTGGATGAGCACTAGTGGGTGTATCATACCCTTTGCTATATATTGTTCAAGAGTTAGACCTACCTATAAACCTAGATATTATGGGTACAATTCGGCCCCACCTTAATGTGTTTAATAATAAATGTAAAATATAATTAATATTAATATTAATATTAATTATTGTAATAATAATAATAATAATAAATTATATAGTGACTTAGAAAGGTCGGCCCTGTTGAGCCAATAGACGCCTTTGTTGAGTGGTCAAGTCTAATATAAGTAAGAGATGATTCTCCATTGTAGAATCATATCTTCCTTGTGAGTTTGGAAATTTCAGCAAACACTTCTACTTGGAAAAGTGGTGCACATCTCTTGGGCGCTAGGGTTTCTAGGGATTAAGCACCCTCTTGTGTTCTAATTCGTTCTTGGTGGTGAAAGGTCTTTCTCTTGAATAATATAGCAAAGTATTTGGCTGGGTTTTTCTCCCTTGTTGAGAAGGGTTTCCCAGGATATATCTTGTGTACTTGTGCATGGTGTTTCTTCTTGTGATATTGGTTGCAGCAACACTCTTGTTTATGGTTAAGACATGATGAAATTTAAATGAACTACATGCTTAACCTAACTTATGAAAAAACAACAAAAGGAAATATCCATAGCTTGCTGAAAGGTGGCCCCAACATTCATCAAACTGAAAGGCATTAGAGCATACATAAAAGTACCCTATGGTGTTCTGAAAGTAGTCTTCTCCATATCATCTAGTTGAATAGCTACTTGGTTGTATCTAGAAAAACCATCAATCATAGAAAACCTACTATATCCTACTACCCTCTACAAGATATGTTCCATTTTGGGCAATGGATAGTTGCATTTTTTAGAACTCTTGTTTAAATTTATGAAATCAACACAAAGTCTGATTTCACCATTTTTTTCTCACTAGCACCAGATTTTGTATCGAGTCAAAATACCTCAAGGGGACAATGATCTTAGCATCTAGAAGTTTCTTGACTTCTTTCTCCATAATAGGTAACAAAAGAGGATTAATCTTCCTTAACTTTTGCTTGAAAGGATTTACATTCTCCTTCAAAGGTATCTTGCGTTGAATGATAGTTTTATTAAAGGTCCTAAGATATTCATATTGCCATGCAAAAATATCAATGAACTATTTCAACATTTTTTCATATTTAGCTCGTTGTTTTCCTGAATTTTTTTTTGATAATTTAACATGCTTGGATTAGCAGTAGTCCCAATATTGCAATCAATCACATTTGCTTCTTTTTATGGACCAGGGAGCTTCACAGGAACATCATTATGATAAAAAATTATTTCAAGAGGTACCAGACCTTTTGGGATATGATTAGTGGGCAATTGAAATGTCTTATGCCCAACAATCATATTATGAAAATTTAAATTCTAATTAACCTCATCTAAATCCTCATCTTGGTCTATATGAGTAGAAAAAAAATCATCTATATCTTCAATTAATTTTTTTATTTCAGAATACTCCTCAAACAATCTCCAATACTTGACATTATCTAGAATATAAGGCCTGTACCTAACCTCTACTTCATATTTCATCTTTGGGGGTAAATGAGGTTTAAAAGTACTTGCTGCCACAACCAGTGAATCAACCTGCTCATTCTGATTTCTTGGAATATATACAATGTTAAAAGACAGAAAGAAGGCTTCAATGATGTCCCATACCTCATTTTTGTAGTCTTTCAACCAGATGTTCTTTGTTTGATATACATCTCTAACTTGTTGTACAATGAGCTCATAATCCCCATGAACCTTTAAATGCTGAATTTTCATTTCTTTAGTTTCCCTAAGACCTAACAAAGTGCTTCATACTCTGTAATACTATTTTTTGTCTCAAAATCTAGCTTGTAAGACAAGGTAATGACTTCATTTTCAGGAGAAATCAACACTACACCTTCCCCCGCACCTTCTCTGGATGAGGATCCATCAAAATAAAATCTCCACAATAGATTTTGATTCTCAGAAGACCATGGAACAACAACTGGTTTAGTCAAAGGAAAAGATTGTTGGACAACATCATCAATATGAAATATAGAGGACCCCAAATCCACATCAACTGCATAGATAGGATTATTTATAGAATGATCATTGTCACTGATAATATATGCCAATTGAGATTCACGATAAAGTCTTCTAAATTCCCCTCTGAAAATAGATATAATATAGATCCATTTGAAGAGATCCCCCAAGATTCTTACACCAAGATCTGGACAACAACATACCAAACCTAGGAGGGATATCAGCTACAACAATATCCATGACTAAACTTTTGGCTGGGATTTGGGATAATGAAACAATAAGTTCTTTGATAAACCCCAAGCATTTTAATTTTTTGGAATCAAAGGAAAATAGATCATGGTAAGCATTGGTGATATGTAAGCCTAATTCTTCCATGACAAGCTTTGGCATAAGATTATGGAGGCTTCAAAATCTAACAGGAAATTATGAAGAATTTTTTCATGAATGTTTAATGAGGCATAAGAAGGGGGAGTGGAGTCATCCCTCTCTTATACAATTGGCCCTAAGAAAATAGTTGGTTTTTCATCTTGGATATTAATCACATCTGTAACAGGGTCTATGACAGAAGAAGGATGTAACCAGTTCAAAATATGACTCCTATAAGAATTAGTTTTAACCAATTCAATCAAAGGAATAGGAATTTTGATCTTACTTATCTCGTGTTCTAAACTGAAAGGAGATGAGAAATTGTCTACTTCCGGGGTTGTTACTTTCATAGTTAGTTGTACGTGCTTATTTTCAGGATTTTTTCTTCCTATCTGTACTGCTGGGGCAATACATTTATCTTTTTGAGGAGTTGATTTATCTTTTTGGGGAGCTGATTTATCTTTTTGAGGAGCTGATTTAGCAGGAACTTGTTTGGATCTAAGATTGTACCCCTGCTGATCTGTATTACAAAGCATGTTATATGGACATTCCCCAACACATGCATTCAATGAATCTTCATATTCATTATGTGTTAGGTGACTGACAACAAACTCATCTCCAAACAAATGAATATCCAAATCTTCATCTAATTCTTCAACTTCTTGGTTTTCCTCAATATAATTGTTTTGGAGTGGTGTCTGGATTTTCTGATCATCATTGTTCTTCTTATCCCTCTGTAAGATCTGAGGGTTATAACGTCTTCTATATTGATTTGTATTTCGATTTCCTTCCTGATGTGTATTCCATTTTTTCTTTTCAAATCTGAGTTTAGAAATCTCAGATGACATTTCCTCCATCGTTCTTGTCATCTCCTCCAAGGAAATATTATGGTTTTTGGTATTTGATGAAGAGGACTTATATTATTCCTTTTTCTTTCTCTTATCTGACCTCTTCTTGAGTTGTTTTGATGCTAGAATGTTGGATTCAACTTCTAGAGCTGAATCTTTCATATCAGCCATAGTGGTTGATCTTCTTTCCCTTAGTAGGAGACAAAAATCAACATCAAAGGCATTAGCATAGGTGACATTTTCTAACCTTTTAGTTGGCCTAATATCATTTGGTATCTTCTGGTACATCCGATTGAATATTTGAGAGAATTCAAAGATAGTATCACCATTATTTCTTCGAAGATTGCTGAATTTTTTCATGTAATACAAGTCATCTTTCTTGTCTCCCCACTTTCTCAAGAAGGTAGCATCAAGATATATAATAGTAGTAAGGGAGTGAGCTCTTAAGTTCCTGAACCACTTCCTCACTTCTCCATCTAAACTTTGTACAAAAATCCTCATCCATCCATCATCATAATCCACTTGAAAATTGTCAGCAAAGGAGTCAAAACTGTCAAATGTTCCTCTCTAGTTGTTTCTCCTTCATTGTCAAACTTTGGAAGGTACTTCATGTAATAATTACCTAGGAGAGGATGGAGATTATTTGGCAATACTAAAGGTGCATATCTCGCAGCCCTGATAGCATCCAATTGGATTGGGTGGTGCTACACCTACCATTGTTTGACCACCTAAAGGTTGATTTATATGTGGTGATTGTGGTGATGAGGGCTTAGGGATATTCACTAATTGAATCTTTGAAGAAGGATGAAGAATTTCTTCAACAAGTTTTTCAGTAGCTAAGATATTAACTTGGAGGTTAAGATTTGTTTTTTCTTGTTGAGTTTCTTCAAGGATTGGGATTTTTTCTAAGGGAATGTACTGTATTCCTTCAAGAAATTCAAGGTTTTCTTCAGATTTATATCTACTCCCAGGATAGGGTGTGTAAAATGATTTTGGTTCGACAAATTCCTCTTTCCATGAGGTGGGTTCTTCTGAAGGAGGTACAATAAAAAATTCTCAGACATTGATTTGTGAAGGGTTTTAGACTGTTTTAGGATCTTCTCAGGATCTGAAAAAATAGGCACATTTGGAGATTCTGTGTGGGCTCTAGTCCCCTTTATCTTTGGAGCCAGAGTGTCTTATGTGGAGTCACTAGGTGAAAAGATAATGCATTCAACTTGTGCCTAGTTATAGTTTCACCATATACAACTAGATCTGTAAACTCTTGTCATTCTACCTAGGGAAAATCTCATCATTTCGATCCCCAACAACGACGCCAAAAGATGTTAGTGCTAGAATTCAAATCAAGACTGCTATTGAGTCAAGCCTAGCACATCTTGTTTCAAAATGCTCAATAAGTTTTATGAAGATGGATAAATACTTTCTTGGTTTGAAGGGGAATAATGATCTGATCTGTTAAGATCACTTAACTAGGTGCAAAAAGTTAGGTAAATAAAACTAATGTCTAGAGAATTGAAGTTTTGGGTGATGTGATTGAGAGAAGGGAAAAACAAAACTGATAAATCTACCAATAAACAAATCTTGTTCTTAATGTCCTTATGCAGTAGAAGAATAAACCTTTATCTAGAAATCATTCCAAATAAGATTTAAGAAGAAAAAACACCAATGTGGCAAAGATTAATTAAAACCCTTTTAAAGCAACCTTCTCATCACATAATCATTTGTCATAAGCTAATATAACATCAACAGAGTGTTTTAGAGGAAAACGAGAAGATGATAAACAAGGAAGGAACACAAACTAACCATTAACTTGATTAGCTGTTGAAGTCTTTACATAGGCAAGATAAATCAAAACAGACTTTAGATATACAATATCAAGACAAAATAGGGATCAAACCCTTTCTTCTTCTACTTTATGAAATATATAGAGTTTTGCATCCATTTCATATATTTATGATCGATCTGATATCTAGGGATATCTCAAAACAAACTCCTACAGGCCCTGAGGGTGAATTTTTCCTATATCTATTGATACATAAAAATAGAAAACAGTTACAATTTAGATCATATAATCTAGGAAACAACTTTGAATAGAGATAGGTCCTTTGTTGACTTGATTACACCTGGCTAGTAAATCACATCCTTCTCCTAATATTCTGAGATCCATTTGATCCTATGTCATCCATCTGTTCCAACACTTTGACAACTCGAAAATAGATGACTGATATGTATTGTCATCCACCAAAAAGAGGTTGTTAATCAAATTTTAAAGGGATCTCATACTCTCTCTTCGTATTCCATAAAATATTTACCTCATCATATGATTTTCCCATCACAAAAAGGAAATTATGTGTCTTCTTCTGCAAAATTGGCTACTATAAGTGTTCTTGTAGCGTCGATATATTTCCGGTGAGGAGTGTTGCGGGAACTTCCTGTAGCACTATTTTAAAATCAGATTTTAATATCCTTCATGCCTTTTTCTTGCCTAGGTTATAGCCAATCATTACTCATAGGGAGATAATACCTCAAGTTCATGAAAAAAAGGCTTTCTGCAAGCATCCATAATCTTTAGTAAAAAAATAGGTTTTGCATAAACACTTAAGTTCTCAAATTGAAACTTCTCTCTGGAAGACGGATTTAGCTGCCTCAGCTAACATATCCAAATTGTTGTATCTTGTTTTCTTTGTTTCAAAATGAGTTGTCATTTTCTTTGGCTTACCATATTCATATATGGTCATAGGTTTTGAGCCCTTCTTGCTCTGTTTACTCTCTTTTCTTTGTTGTCTGGCATAAAAATTTTGTTTTTCTGTAGGAACCCTTTTATTTGTTGCTAGATCCTATTTCTTAGGTTTCTTCTTCTCAGTTCTGATTTTAGAAACCTTATTTCTTGTTGATGGCTCCACATTAGGGTTTATAGGTTCTTCATCGATTACTATAACCTTATCTTTGATTGTAGGGTTATACATGGCTTTGGATTTCAATCTGAACTTGTTTTGTGGCCTAGTACTCCTTTTCCTTATCAAAATTTTATTTCTATCAACATCATCTTCAAAAGAACTAGAACTAGGAGGAACAATCTTTGGGATAGGTTCTTTAGATTTTACAAGACTTGAATGTGCCTCTACTATCTCAGGTTCTTGAATTCCATTCAACCTCATAAACCTTTTACTTTTTACTAACTTTCTAACCTTTCACTTTTTCTGATATAAACCTTCTATGCATGTGGGAAAGGATTCCTACCTCCACCCAGCGCATGAGAAGATCCTTCACCTATTTACAAACTGGTTGGGGTAGCCTCGACTTGTTCACATGAAACCTTCAAACTTGTTTTTCTTTTATTATTCCCTTAAATAGAAGGTCGATTTGTACTTGATGGCGCTCCTTGCGTTGGATCAACAAATTTTTCAGTCGTATTTTGGGTAGAAGGATGAACTTTTGTTTTATACCCGGACTGGATCAAGAATTGGTCCCATGTCCTATGTCTTTTCTCCATCTCTGCTTTAATGAGTATCTTGATTAACCCTTGATTATAGATACCATGTGGGGGAGTCTTGGAATTTTATTTAATTTTCATGGCCATTTTATTCAGGTCCGTTAAGAAGTAATATGGCAGGCTCATCCTTTTAATTCTTGAAGAATGAAGGAGGAATCGAAGATGAACCATGAACATAGTAGAGTAGCATCCTTCACATGTGATATAGCGTTTGAGCATTAGAAAGGCCTCCAACCATTCATCAAATATTGAGTCCTTAGGAATACCCTTAGCCCGGTTTGGATCTGTGTGCTCTAGTTTCAGAAATTGATTAACATCTCCACATGTGATTAATTTGTTCTTGAACCATTTTTCACCATCAACAGGGATATTACAGGCCGTTTCTATTGAATCATCCGCAATCCGCATTATCAGATTAGAAATCTAAGCCCTTTGTCCATCAAATCCTTCAGCAAATTCCCAAGCTACACCATAGTGATAACCATCTAATTTGGCACAATACATATACCAACCAACCTTATCTAAGACATGACTGATTTTTTCATATGCCTCCATAATCTCGGGTTCTTCAGGTTCCTTTTTGTTTACGTGTCCACTTTTATCCATATCTACTGTTACGACTAGAAGAATAGATTCCTTGTTGTAGAAATGGGATATGTTGGCTATGTGGAGATAGATACATGATTTGTTGGTTGTATGGAGAAAATTCAAATCGACCAACTGCAATGTGTTGGTTGTGGAGCCTGATTATCTTCTTGACTCAGAGGTCTTATGTTTTTCAGTCATGTTTATACCCCATGAAGACTTTACATCCCAAAAGTATGTACACTCTTCCACACGGGGGAGTGCAGAGGGGGGGTACCCCCTCTGCGGGGTTCGAGGGCGAAGCCCCCAAAGGAAAAACTGCCTTGTAAAAGTATATTGTAATTTCATTGTAAATCTGGACCGTTCATTATAAGGTCGCAGATCTAACGGTAGAAATTATGTTATGTTTTTTTCCCTAAAAGGAAACCCTCTGTTATGAGGGAAATGTATTGTGGCTATGCATGATTGCGAGTATTGTATTCTGAGAGAGGAGACTATGAGAGAAAGAAGAGGAAGTTATAGTGGGTTTTGTTGTAGGTTGTATCCCTTCATTTGATGGATAATAATAAAGGAAGGACCTGACAATTTCTCTGGTGGACGTAGCCCACACTGGGTGAACCACGTAAATATGTGTCTCTATTGTATTGTGTATATTTTGTGTTTTGTTTCCACATTTGTTTTATTTTATTGCTCCGCGGTCCTATTTTTCTAACAATTGGTATCAGAGCAAAAGGTAACTCGCAGGAAAAGAGGGTTCCTGGTTCGAGTGGGAGCAATGTTGGAAGATGGAAAGTTTAGGGTTGAGAAATTTAACGACCAAAACTAAAAGTTATGGAATATGCAGATGGAAGATTATTTATATCAAAATGATCTATTCCTACCATTGGGCGGAGTAGCAAAGAAGTCGATGACCATGAAGGATGAAGAATGGGAGATTCTTGATAGAAAGGCTCTAGGAACAATATGGATGATCTTGGCAGCATCAGTGGCTTTCAATATTTCGAAAGAAAAGACAACGAAGGATCTGATGGACATGTTGGCTAAACTATATGAAAAAACCTCGGCGTCCAATAAGGTATTTCTAATGAAGAGATTATTTAATATGAAGATGTCAGAAGGTGGGTCTATTGCAGATCATTTAAATGAATTTAATACGGTTACTAATCAACTAAGTTCCGTAAAAGTGGACTTTGATGATGAGGTTAGGGCTCTTCTAATATTGTGCTCATTGCCAGAAAGCTGGAACGGCTTGGTCATGGCTGTAAGTAACTCTGTCTCTAGTTCAAATACTTTAAAATTTGATGATGTCGTTGGTGTTATCCTTAGTGAGGAAATGCGATGGAAAAGCATAGGTGAGACATTAGGTAATGCGTTGAACATGGAGAACAGGGGAAGACAAAAGGACAGAGGAAAGGGCTCAGGGAACCATGGGAATTCTAGGAAGGGAAGATCCAAATCCAGACTTGGAAAGATAGAGTCAGGAAGCAACAAAGAGATGGACAACATGAGAGAAATCAGGAAGCAAATGTAACAAGTGATGTGTTACAAGATGCTTTGATTCTTTCTTTAGATAATATTTCTGAGTCTTGGGTAGTAGATTCAGGGGCTTCATTTCATGCCACACCCCATAGGAAACATTTTCTATATTATGTTC
>ML780533.1:77794-113359 GCA_009831015.1 Picea engelmannii | reverse complement strand
GGTTTATGACATAACAGGGTTATAATAGATGTCATTCTGATCACTGTGTTTATTTTAAAAGGCTAGAAAATGGAAGCTATATTATCTTGCTATTGTATGTAGATGACATGCTTGTTGTAGGGTCTAATATGCAGGATATAAATATGGTCAAGAAGAAATTAGCCAATTCATTTGCGATGAAGGATTTGGGTGTTGCAAAGAAAATCCTTCGCATGAGAATAACAAGAGACAGGAAAAATAAAACATTGACATTGTCTCAGGGTGAGTACATAGAGAAGGTGTTGGAGAGGTTTAGAATGCAGAATGCAAAACCAGTTAGTACACCTTTGGCCAGCCATTTCAAATTAACTAAGGAAATGTGTCCCAAGACAYAGGAGGAGATATAATACATGTCCAGGGTCCATTATTCAGCAACAGTTGGCATCTTGATGTATGCAATGGTTTGCACAAGACCAGATATTGCACATGCAGTGGGAGTTGTGAGAAGGTATATGAACAATCCAGGTAAAGAACATTGGGAGGCAGTAAAGTGGATTCTCAAGTATTTGAGAGGTACTACTACTCATGCATTATGTTTTGGAGGTTCAGACACTTTTCTACAGGGATATGTTGATTCAGATATGGAAGGTGATAAAGATAGTAGGAGGAGCACCACAGGGTATGTTTTTACTATAGGTGGAACAACAATAAGTTGGATTTCGAAACTACAAAAGGTTGTTTCACTTTCAACAACAGAGACAGAGTATGTTGCTACTACAGAGGCTAGTAAAGAGATGATTTGGTTACAAAGGTTTATGGAGGAATTGGGAAAGAAGCAGGAGAATAGCAGGTTGTGTTGTGACAGTGAGAGTGCAATTCATCTTGCAAAGAAATCAACCTTCCATTCGAAGACTAAGCATATATATTTGAGGTACCACTTCATACGATCCACCTTGGAAGATGGAAATTTGAAGTTGGAAAAGATACACACTAGCCAAAATCCTACAGATATGTTAACAAAGGGAGTAACCAATGAGAAACTGAGTTCCTGCTCAGTTTCAGTTGGTCTTCGAGAATGAAGATGAAGATGAGAAATTTGCCAGGTCCAAGAAGGTTCAGAGTCCAGCATATACAATAGCAATGGATTTGTTGAGATCAGTCTCCAAGTGGGAGATTTTTGGTTGTGGAGCCTGATTATCTTCCCGACTCAGAGGCCTTGTGTTTTTCAGCCGTGTTTATACCCCATGAATACTTTACACCCCATAAGTATGTACACTCTTCCACGCGGGGGAGTGCAGAGGGGGGGTACCCCCTCTGCGGGGTCCGGGGGGTTCGGGGGCGAAGCCCCCAAAGGAAAAATTGCCTTGTAAAAGTATATTGTAATTTCATTGTAAAATTGAACCGTTCATTATATGGTCACAGATATAACGGTAGAAATTATGTTAGGGTTTTTTCCCTAGAAGGCAACCCTCTGTTATGAGGGAAATGTATTGCGGCTATGCATGATTGCGAGTATTGTATTCTGAGAGAGGAGACTGTGAGAGAAAGAAGAGGAAGTTACAACAGGTTTTGTTGTAGGTTGTATCCCTTCATTTGTTAGATAGTAATAAAGGAAGGACCTGACAATTTCTATGGTGGACACAACCCACACTGGGTGAACCATGTAAATCTATGTATCTATTGTATTATGTATCTTCTGTGTTTTGTTTCCACATTTTTTTTATTTTTTTTCTCTGTGGTTCTGTTTTTCTAACACAATGTAAAACTAGAGTAACAAATAATACGCCAGGTTAAAAGAACTATTTTAAAAAACCCCATCCGCGTGACATCCTGGATAATAGATACAAACATGTGAAAGTACCGCCACTTTTGCATGTTGTGATGTTGATTGGGTACTTGATAACCACCTTGAGTCTTTGATTCTGCCAGGTAGGGTGATCCATGTCTTCAATCTCCTCCAACAATACTCGTAATGATGAAAATTAGGGACAAGTGGAAGTTCCTGTAGTGCCCTGGAAAAACTGTCCTTTGGCATTTTTTGAATGGAATTGACTTGAAAGTCGTTATCTAACTTTGGTAATCATGAGACATAAGTTATGACATGACATATGATTATGATGGAAATATTTAAAGCTAATGATGTCATGAGACAATCCTATAAACGTGTGCATAAATCCTCCTATTACCTTTTACAAGACTAAGTATCTCTCATTCCTCTTAAGCTAACATCATTTTGACCCCCATGATACAGAGTTTGAACCTTTAACAACCTAATGGTGAGGATTTGTAACATATACACAATATTTTTAAATGAAGAAAATAAGAGATGAGAGACAAAACTTTGTAGAACATAATAGGTGATAACACTTGGATTGAAATATTTGATCCACAAATCCCTGGGGGTGTAAGCCCTTTTACTTCCTAGGGTTTTCAAAACAAACCAAGATGACCTTGGAGGGTGTATGCTCTTGTAGTTCTCTAAGAAAAATTGTAAAATTTGACCTTTCTTAAGAAAGAGAAAAAACCTCAGGGAGGGTGTATTCCCTTATACTCCTCCAAGGGTTCTAACCAACAATAATTATGGAAAAAAGAAAGACAAAAGACAAATAAATGCATATTTTCCCTTACCAATTCCACAAAAAAGCTAGATCAAACCCTATTCTTCCAAGTTAAGTCCATACACATGCATAAGAAAGAGTATCCAAGCATAACACATCACTTTTCTACACTAATAGAAAAGATAAACCATAAGAATTGCACAAGAGATAAAAAGATCCAACGGGGATGAAAATTTCAGACCAAATCCTTCTCCACAAGGGAGAGCTATGTTGTAAAATGATATATTATGATATCTATTTATACTAAAAGTAGCTAACATAGTTTGTCCACAAATTAAGGAATAAAACACAAGATTAGGGGTCAACAACCCTAGTCTTTCCCCCTTAACAAAGTAATATTAAACAATTCACTTAAAATTTCACTTTTTGCACAAATAAACCCTAATTTAGGAGGCGTCACCCCTTTAGGGGACGTTTTTCCACTTTGAGGAAATTGTTGGTGTTAGAGAAGCATGGATAGGCCTCCAAAGGCCACATGTCAAGCATATAATCACTCTCATCATGGTGAAGACCCTTCTCCTCCTCAAACATCCATGTGTCAAAAGAGTGGCACCTCACCACCATGCCCTAGTCCCCAAGATTATGACGTCAAGCTCAAAAGTGGAACGTTTTTCCCCTCCTGGGAAAATATTTTGGAAATAAAGGGGTCGGATAGGTTGTCCAAGTCATCATCAAGGCTATCCAAGTCTAATATATCTCATCTGGCATCCAACCTATGGGATTTTATCCCTATGGAAGCCCAAGTTAGGCTTGTTCTCCAAAAACTGTCGACCAACTAGGTCCTGCAAAGACAAATGAGCACACCCTCCAAGGATATCAAGTCATAACATCATGATAAGTGAATCCAATAAATAAATAATCCATCTAAGCATGTGCATCGAAGATCACTATATCAAACAATTAACAACTCAAAGACACTATGCGACTTGTCAAACTTGAATATGGGAGGTTTGATGAGGTGTGCTATTGGGTAGATCTTGCTCTAGGTCAAGGAGAGTTTCCAAGAGATCCCTCTCTAATCCATGTAAAGTGTATGGGGTGGATGGGGTCAAGACTCAATGGGAATAGGGCTCATGACATACAAGGGGTCGTAGTGTCTCATTCATGGGTGCCTTTGTAGAGGGTGTGTGGTACCTTTGTCCGCAATGAAATTTTTCCAAGCCAATCAATTTCCTTTTATATTTATTTATTTATATTTTATTTCATAATAGCATAAGGAGATATTGAAGGTCACTGCCCTGGTGTGGTGACCAAGTGATGGCAATGTCACCCATAAACACCTAATGGAAATGAGAAGGTTAGCTCGTGATGAGACCCCCTTTCTCTCATCCATGCAACTGAGAGCCATTGCCCTGGTCTGATGACTAGATGATGACGATGTCATACCACTAGATGTTCATGGACATGATAGGTCGGCTCATGATGAGACCTCCTATCCTTCAACTTAACTTTTCTAGAATTTCTTTATTATATTTTGGGTCCCCTTTATTCAGAGATAAGCGTTTCATTGCTTTCTTGGGTGATCCCTAAGTGAAGAATATGAAAAGTTTATATAAGGTTTTTATCTTTTACCCAACACCAACCCCGCTGGGCATTTATCCCCTTCTTCCCATAGAGTGAGGAACAAACCCTTCTTGGGTCAAAATACCCTAAAATCCCAAGAGATAAGGAAATAGAGGGGAATAATGATGGAAAATGGTAAGTATGGTTGGGAATGGTACGGTGGCTCATTAAGGGAGTTCCCAGTAGCAAACCCGTCCCCAAGGAAAACCACTTACTAGTGCACAATGTCAACCACCAAGGCGAAGCAGGGCAAAAGGAATAATGTCCAAGCACATATCATGAAATCTAAAGCAATCTAAGATACACAATAATAAAATGGCTTAAATATTGAAATTATGCTCACCATAATACTGACTTGTACCTCATGGAGCAAGGCTCACTGCCTTCCGGAAGCCAACTGGTGTGGTGGTTGCCATCTGTAAACTTGTGATCATCTGTGGTGGTGAGTGGGTTTTCCATCTGTGCAAAAGGGTATTACTGGTCATGTAGTCTCTCGACACGCCATATCTGCAAGATGAGGGATTTTGGTGTCCTGATTCATACCACTTCTGTTGAAAGTGAAAATCAACAAGTGACATATTTAGCAGGCAACAAGCAATAAACAAATTGGCAAGACAAAATGCAAATCGAAAATTTCAATGGCAAATTTTCTGCAGCAATAATTTCTGAAGTTAATAATAATCAGTTACAAAGTGCAGGGCAGCCAAGCTTTAATCTTCAGGAGAACTAGGTCACCCAAATAAATGATCAAGAATCTGAAGATCACATTCTGGAAAATAAGCAAATTTCTTCATGCATAGAAATTTTTAGGAACATATCTTCTAACAACAATTTCTTCCTTTATCCTGATCTTTTCAGTGATGGTAATTCATTTTCTAATCATTTAACAACTCCTCTTCATAGAAATGCAATTTTATAAAATAGAGGGCTACTAAAAATTCAACAAATGATGAATTGCTAATTCATAATGAGCAGGATAAAGAGTCTTTCAATGATCATTTTTTTAATAGTACTAGAAATTCATTTAATCATCTTTTTGGTTGTGATTTATCCTCTGAAAAGGAAGAGAATTCCAATGAAAATTGTCAAGTTATTTATGATGATGATAATGAGACTAAGGATACTGAGTTATTCAACGAATTATTAAATCCTCATTATCAATCCATGTTTCAAGTTGAGGGATATTTTTCTTCTACTGATATCATTACAAAGTATTCTCACCTTGAATTTTTGAAATCTCATAGTAGCTGCAATTTTGTAACAACCATATATTTCTAAACATCATCTACTTTCATAAACATTTTCATTATTAAACTGAAACAATAACTTCATAGCAAAATATTGATTTTCATAACAGCAACTCCAGTAACTTAGATTTATCAATAAATACTAAATTCATGGCAGAATGAAATAAATACATAACTTAACAAGTACCTGGATCTGATGCTAATTTATGTTGCCTCTTTGCCTTGCCGCTGCCTTTCTGCTCTCTACTACACAGATCAACCCTGCCACAAACAGGAAAATAACTGCCCAAAACTACTGTCCTCCCTACCAACTAGGAAAACTACCTAGCTCCAGGATATCTATGGATATCCTGGCCCTCCATGCCCAAAACCTCCAGCAACTCAGTGCCTCCCCTGATCAAAGCCACAGTCAGACACTCTGTGCTCACAGCAAGTCCAACAGTCCCCAGAACAATCCCTCCTCCGTCGAATGAATCCCCCCCGTCAACCTCCTTCCTCCGTTATTCCTCCTTCGCCAACTCATGCAGTTACTCCTCCAACCACCCTCCGTGCCTGTCCCTTCTTCCTCCTTAAATGTTTTATCTTCTCAGGATTCATAAGCTCCCTCTCTGCATACGCAACCATTTATTTAACATTTCTCATTGATTTTTTAAGATTTTATTTCTCAGGTCATTAAATATGATCTGTTAGTTAAAGTATTACTTAGTTAATCACAATTATTTTCTTTAATTAATTTTACTTTTTTTTTAATCTTTAGATATTTATTTAACTAGGGTCGTTACATACACCCACCCTTCAAGAAACTTCGTCCCAAAGTTTAAGGTGTCTGATGGTACAAAGGAAAAGAGCATGGTTCACACATTCACAATAAGTAACTAACATTATCAGTAAGTAAGTCAAGAAAGCTCATACATACTAGTGTATATGTACAAGAAATGCATGTGTAGCTAGTACATGCAAATCTCGTGCACATACTAATAATCAAACTGTCATCCTTCAATAATTTATGTATGCATTCAATCCAATTAGAAGGACTAGTCTTTTATAAAAGAAAACAATCAATTAATTGTGTGAGAAATTGTTTAATTACAATTATCCGGTTCGATAATTTATTTTAAACAACTGTGGTGTAGTTACATAATAATGAATATTCATATATACACATATATAATAATTTATTTTTATTTTTTTGAAGGGACGACATCAAATTCCACCATAGGACAGATCTCCATATAGTCTCAACTATTCTACTCATCCTTCCTCCCTAACCTACTTCCAACTCCATTCCTATCCATCCTCTGCTAGACTATCTTGGAGAATAAGCTATACTGACCTAACTCCAAATAGAACCCGTAAGTGGAAGTGTTGCTCTCTCGACCAAGCTTCCCTAGCATGCAACTGACAGTCATCATCACATGACCTGGGGAGCGTGACTAGCACCGTTCTCCCATGACTTCAGGTTTCGGAGGATACACGGTGGGAAATGCCTCCACCCCTCCTAATCAGATCTAGGGTCCACCCCTACGATGGCCCACCCTACAATGGAGGATACACGATGGGAAATGCCTCCACCCCTCCTAACAAAACTAGGGTCAACACCCTACAATGGAGGATACACGGTGGGAAATGCCTCCACCCCTCCTAACAGAACCAGGGTCAACACCCTACAATGGAGGATACACGGTGGGAAATACCATATACAAAACATACTTGACCAGCTCCATAAACCTGATCTCGTATTCTTCTACAGTTCTGTTTCCTTGTACTAAGGCATGAAATGCCCCTACTTGTTTCTCCTCGTAGTATGCTGGTAGATATTTCCTTCAGAACCTCTCCTCGAAAAGTTTCCAATATACGGTGTCTGGGGTAAGGTGTAGTTGTCTTTCCAAGTTGCCCCACCAGTTCAAGGCGTTGTCTCTTAACTGGAAAATTGAAATCTTGGCCTTTGAATTGGACGCATAGTATCTTAAGGCAAAACACCTTGTCATGCCTTCCAACCATGCTTCCGCGCGTTCACTGGCGCGACCTCTGGAAAACTCCGGAAGTTTGATCTTCTGCAATTCCCGCGTGATGTCTTTAGGTGGGAATTCTCCCCTTGAGTTCCTTGATGCTTCTGGATTACCCGTTCCAGATGGTGGGGGTTCCACTTCAGTTCCTGCTTGTTGGCGCCCCTTCAAAGTCTCGTTAATGGCTTCCAACGAGCGCAGTATGAGGGCTAGTTCGGGCGATGGTGGTGCTGGTGCTGGTGGTGTTGATGGTGTTGGTGATGGTGTGGGTGGCGTTGGTGGTGCCCGTGACGATGCTCCCCTGCCTCGACCCCTTCGAGTCCTGACCATATTGTATGACTTAACCTACATCACCCCAAAGCTATCAGGGTGAGTTCCAGGACGTTTCAAATGGGTGCTACTTAAACTTAGAAACAGGGTTAGGTGTAAGTTTTCTTTGCTTGTCTGTAAACATACATTACTCCATCAGGGGAATTGGCTAGGTTTGGGTTAGGATGAAGCATCTAAGCTTGGTTAACATCGAACTTTAAGGTAGATTAACCTTACACTCAAATAAAATAATAAATTTTAAAATTATTATTACACTAATTTTCCCAAATTAATTTTACTTTAATTTTATACTAACTTAATCTTATTTATATATAATTTATTTATACTAAATTATTTAATTTACTTTGAATTATTTTTGACACTTTATATTATATATAATAATTGAACGTATACCCAAGGGTTCGAGCACGCATGGGTTCCACGTGCTCGTTTGGCTTTCATAAGCTCCCTCGTATCTAACCCCTAATTTCTACGCCTGTCAACCTTTCAACTCTCTACGCGTTCTTCCTCTGTCCCACTTTCTCATCCGCTGGGACTTTCCTCACATCAGTTTTCGTCCACCACAGGTCTGCCTCTGCTCTGCTCAGAGGTTTCCAGAATCTCCCTTGCCATGGCTCACATCCACACCGTTGTTCTGAGCACTTTACCAGTTCGTTTTGCAGAAACAGAGTATATTGGTATGGCCCCTGATAAGATCCAGTACCTGGAGTCCAGTCCCCTTGAATTGTTGGGAACCAATCCCTTGTCTGTACATTTCGTGGAGCTCGCCCTCAGCTATAGTAAGAGGTACGATTCAGTCCGCATGTTGTGCATAGTTTTAGTACCTTCATGAAGAACGCTGAGTTAATTGAGTCAAGAATCTGCATAAGCCTTCCTTACGTGGTGGTAATGAATGGTAATTTCCTCTTTTGAACAAAATGATTTGCTTGTAATTCCCGTTCTGTACGAATTTTGGTGTTCTTATTTTAGTTTAATTCATTTATATTTATAATTTTATTCGTCTGTGCATATGCATGTAGTTAGATGCATATACCATGTCTTCTGTATTGCTCACGGCCCTTGGCTCCTAACTGTAAAATTTCCCACTTAAATTTCGGGTTTCGGGGTTTCCTTATGCCTGATGCCGAGAGCTTCCTATCCTCATGGGCTCCCGATCTCCGATATGTTCCTAGCGCATTAACCCCTTAAGCTATGCTCGTGATCCACACGACCTTGCCTTGTTACCGCAGCCTTAATCCTTATCGGGATTTTAGGTTCTAATTTCCCGATGAGTCCTTTGCCCTTAGCTCCTCCTGGCTAGGCTCTGGTCCATATGACCTGACTCTGTGTGACCGTAGTCAGACCTCCATTGGGGCTATGAGGTTTCCCATGTCAAAGTGCGCGTGTACCCAAGACTCACGATTCCCCGAATCGCGACGCACCTTTGATCACACTAGCCCTTCTAGCTTAGCCCTAGCCGACGTGACCGTCACCCCGTGACCACTTACCTTAACCCGTCGGGGCTACGGGGTTTGTGATGCCTCGATGCATACACCCGCGGGATTCCCGATCGCCTAAATCCCGACACTCCGTTACGCTGATATTTGGCCCCCCACTGATCAGGGTTTTCACGAATCGCGAATTCACAATGCATAAACCGCTTGTCACCGGAATCCCCGATTCTCCGATGAACAAAACTCCGATGGCGCCCGATCATTTTCCACCTGTCCTTGCAGATGGACGGTCCAGATTGACTCTCGGGGTTTCGGGACTTACGATGTCTTGGATTCCTTGTCCTCAGGAACTCTGATTTCCCGATCTGCGACTTTCTTCCGATCCCTGACACCTGTCCCGTGTGAACAGACGGCTCAGATCTCGTCGGGGTTTTCACTTGGATTTCCCCAATCATTTTTCCACAGAAATGTCGATTTCACGATGGCTAATATTCCGACTCTCGCGCGATCTCCACCACGTGTCCCCACTCAACGGACGGTCCAAAAATCCCATCGGGAAATCGTGGATCGCGATTCCGTGTGACAAGATCTTTGTGTGCTCGAAAATCCCGATTCCCCGATTCCTGATTCTCTCCAGGGTTCTGACATGTGTCCCCAAATGATGGACGGTTCAGATCAACTCTCGGGGTTTCTCTACTTTACAAGGTTAGGAACCTTCACTTACCTGTACCCCGATGACCAAAACCCCGATCTGGTGGTCACGCGACACGTGTCCTCCACTCTGACTCTAGTGGTCCCACAACGCTTACGTCACTATCGGGATATCGCGAATCGCGATTCCCAGCGACGAGGTTTCTTTGTCTTCGTAAACCCTAATTTCCCAATCCACGACTCTTCAGGATCTCCTGACACGCGTCACGCACAATGGACGGTCTGAATCCGATCGGGAAATCGCGTATCACGATTTCATTATGCAACGGTTCTACACTCCTAAAATCTCCGATGGTAAAATCCCGATGCCTCCCAAAATGCTGACACGTGTCCTACCGAGATCAACGGCTAGGATCCGTTCTCGGGATTTCGAGAACCACAAGGTCTCGATTCTCAGACTTAACAAAACCCCGATGACTCGAATTTCCCGATGACTCTTCCGGGACTCCTCCTATGCACGCTGTGGCTTAAACCCTGCGCAACTTTTCTAGATCTGACAGTTGATGGGATTTCGCCCGAGATCTGACGGCGCAGCTCCGTTCTCCCATGTAACAGACAACTCTTCTTTGGGAAAATCGATTAGTTGCACAAAACATTACGTAGTGTTAAAATTGCTCTCTTGGCACGGTTGAAATTTTTTATGGGCCTATAGTTCATTATTACAATCATCGAGGATTAATATAGGCAAATAGTTCACACTATTCCTGTGTGGTATAAGTCTGCTAAACTTCCTTTTTCCGACTGTGCATCGGCATTTTCCCCCATTTAGGTAAGTTCGAGGTAAAATAGGCCTTTTCAAGGTCCCGCAATTGCCTTTTTGCATTTTATTTAGTATGGTTCGTGTAGTCATTGAATCTTACCAGTTTCAAGCCTTCAATAGAAGCTTCCCTTCGACATTTTCATCGATTTCAGGTGTCTATCTTACTCGAAACTTCATTGACAAGTACTGCTCAAATACAATTAAATTATCAACTCTCTTTTCGTGCTTAATAGCTTTATTGGGTTGCTTTAATGGTAGCCATTTCGTGGGAAGTGATCCTTCAAACTATTTGGTTTACCGCCACTTAATTTAAAGGGTGTTCCATTGAATATTCAGACTAAAACTGTAGTAACCATACATAATCCAGTTACAGGATATTGCCTAAAGCAGTTGCTTGTGATATATGAGATTATTTGCTTGGGTCATGTAGGGGTACTATCCTGAGTACATTCTATGATACTGTACCAGTCATGTTTGGTCAAGCTGAATGTTGCTCGACACAATCTATTAAGACACAAATGACGTGTGTCTCTTACAGGTTAAGCGTGGCTGGAGTTAATCGTTTGGGATTTTGGCCCTTAGGCCCAGATTTCGAGCTAAGACGCTCTGATACCATATGTAACAACCATATATTTCTAAACATCATCTACTTTCATAAACATTTTCATTATTAAACTGAAACAATAACTTCATAGCAAAATATTGATTTTCATAACAACAACTCCAGTAACTTAGATTTATCAATAAATACTAAATTCATGGTAGAATGAAATAAATACATAACTTAACAAGTACCTGGATCTGATGCTAATTTCTGTTGCCTCTTTTCCTTGCCGCTGCCTTTCTGCTCCCTACTACACAGATCAACCCTGCCACAAACAGGAAAATAACTGCCCAAAACCACTGTCCTCCCTGCCAACTAGGAAAACTACCTAGCTCCAGGATATCTACGGATATCCTGGCCCTCCGTGCCCAAAACCTCCAGCAACTCAGTGCCTCCCCTGATCAAAGCCACAGTCAGACACTCTGTGCTCACAGCGAGTCCAATAGTCCCCAGAACAATCCCTCCTCCATCGAATGAATCCCCCCCGTCAACCTCCTTCCTCCCTTATTCCTCCTTCGCTGACTCATGCAGTTACTCCTCCAACCACCCTCCGTGCTTGTCCCTTCTTCCTCCTTAAATTTTTTATCTTCTCGGGACTCATAAGCTCCCTCTCTGCATACGCAACCATTTCTTTAACATTTCTCATTGATTTCTTAAGATTTTATTTCTCAGGTCATTAAATATGATTTGTTAGTTAAAGTATTACTTAGTTAATCACAATTATTTTCTTTAATTAATTTTACTTCTTTTTTAATCTTTAGATATTTATTTAACTACGGTCGTTACAAATTTTCTTAAAAAAAATCCATCCCAATTTATGATTCTTATCATGATAAAGTTTTCATTCCTATTAATGATCTTGAGCCTCTTCCATTCTCACAAGTAGATGCCAATATTAATTCTAATTGTATTATCCTGGCAAACAGTTGTGAGAAGGAAATTACTTCAAATAATTCCCAACTGTCTTGTAACATTAATATAAATAACCTTGTAATTGCACTTTCTCCTTTGTTCGTTGCTAACTTTTATTTTTCACCCTTATTATAGTTCATATTTATGCTGGTGTTTTGAGCATTCAGGCACTGGACACTCGTGGAGTGCCTTAATAGGTCAATATACAAATCAATTTCAGAGCTTTAACCATGAGCATAAAAAACCTTTAATTTCTCAATTTTATTTGATTTTTATGTCATATCAAATTGGTTTTTTATAGGCTTTGGCACTTGAGAGTGCATCAGTACAATCTGGCCATCAATCCATCAATCTGGTCCTTACTGGTTATACTGAAGGTTAGATGTTATTGGCAATTTCTTAAAAATCATTCAGATTATTTTACACCCCTTCTGGCTCAGAGAAGCAATTGTAAGGAGATGGCAAGAAAGTGAAATCGAGGAGTCTCTTTACCTTACCTTGTTTTCATTTAGTTCATGTTCATGTTCATGTTCATATGCTTTAAAATTTGTTTTGAAAACAAGAGATTCATTAAACTAGAGACAATTGTTGTAACTCCATTTCTTTACCATGATTGCTCCCTCAATTTAGGAGTTTTTGGTTTGAATAAAAGCCCCATCAATCACAATTTTGCAAGACACAACTTAAAATAATCTCAACTGAAAGTGCATACACCTTCTTCAAAATCACTCGTTTGTTGAGACTCATTTTCATATGAGTTCTTGTTAAAAGTTTTATTCCGACCATGGATTTGTCATTTACCTTTTTCTTTGAGCTTTAGGTTTTCTTTCTTTGTTTGCAATCTTTGAAATGCTTTGATTTCATTTTTTTGTTTTGGATTAGATTTAGTGGTATGCCCAAAACCTGTATGGGGGAATTCTTTTTCAGCAATAACAATTGGCAGCTATAGAAAAATATTGACTCTCTTTATTTCAAATAGGACATCATTTACGTGAAGGTCATTTTTATCCATCTGTCATTTTTCTTGTGCATTAACCATCAACCATGGGGAACATTGAGACTTTACTCATGTAGCAAAATCTCATCTTTATAAAGGAATGACTTTTCTCCATTCTTTGATGTGAATCCCTCCCATACCCCTCCACATATATAAAATCATCTACTTTGATAGATGAAGAGAAGACTAGCGGGGTTAAACTCAATTGGTGTTGCATCTCTGTCTTTAAATAGAAAAGCCTCTTGTATCACCCCACTCTCTTCACCTCATTCCTAAAATAAATTTTCTAAACAAGTTAATCAAAAGGGTGGGAAAATAGAGTTGAAAGAACATGTGTGTGGAATGTGTGTGCAAACCAGCCGGGGTACTGAACAGGCTCGTTGGCAATGGGTGTTGATTTTTTGGTAGCCGCAGGAGGTATTAACCTCCACGTATAACCCTATGACTTAGAATAGAATATTCTGAAAGCAAGTGAACCATTAAAAAAATGTGTGGAAACCATAGAAGACAAGTCAACCTAGAAGAATAATTAATATTAGAATATTGTCTTCCAGAAATACAAGTCAACTCTACTGGAAAAAGATAAACATAAAATATAATTACCAGTAAGTCAGGTCGGCCCAGCTAGAAAAATCACTGGACAAATTAATATAAATAGAGGACGTTTTAGCTCATTTGTACACCCAGTCAAAGTGCAAGTCTTGTGGAGAGCTATAGTTGCAGCTGCAAGGAGGAATAAAGGTGCATGGTCATCTCTTGGTCTTGGTCTCTCTCTTGGTGATTCTCTTGGTGACATTCTTGGAGATTGTCTTGGTGATACTTTTGGTGATATTCTTGCTAAGTATGACACAAGTTTGAGAGAGTAGTGCAGTTGTAGCTGCTGCAATTGTGTATGGTACTTGTTCTGTGGATATGGAGACTCTCTCTCTTGTGCACTACCCTTGGAGAAGGAGCGCTCTACTTGTCTTGAGTTGTTGTTGCAGTTAGCAACTAGGGTTTCTTTGTTCTCAGGGGTGGAATATGTTAATACCTATGGTTGGGTGACAATGATGTGACATTGTCTATGGTTAAACGAGCATACCAAAATTTCAATATGGAATCAGAGCGGGTTTCCTTCGTAACAATCTAACTACTAGAAGGAAGATCCCTAGTTTCTCCCATTTTCAAGCTCATTGAGCACTCACTGAACTCACTAAGAAGGTCGCCTAAGTAGGGCTTATTTCTTCCTCAGATCATATCTGCAAATTTATGAAGTTGAGAAATTAGGGTTTCCTCATAAAGCCCTAGGTCTATAGTGCCAGTTGCTTCGTGCCAGTTGCAACACCAGTTACAGTGCTAGTTGCAACACTAGTTGCAGTGAAAGCTTTTGTGAAGTGTTGGGACTAATTTTTGGTTTTCCTAGTGCACCTTACCCTAGCGCATTTCCATCTACCCTTAGATTATAAGGGGGATCCTCTTTGAAGTTTCAAGGTTCGTCATTGCTTGCTGCTATTGCCAGATGGTGCCATTACTTGTCGATGCTGCCAAAGTTATGTACTTATATATATTTAAACTGTATCACTATTTTGAGAGTGATTGCAGGAAAATGGATCTCTTACAATCATAGATCTAGAGGGATCTCAGACACAACACATTCAGAGGAACAACACACTCCAGGTTTGATTGTTTTCATATGCCTCTAGTTGTTATGGAATTATTGTAATCTTATGAACATCTAGTTGTTCTTTGATCTATTGAAGTTATAGTAACCTCTGTTCAAAGTTAAAGTTATAAGTTGATTCTAGTCAAAGTATTAGATTGATTAAGGTTGAGATTTTAGAGTTTATTTTCATTATATTCTCTAACTCATATTTCTTTCAAGAAAGCATATTGTATTAAGTACATGGGACATGTTGAAGAGAATACTTTTCATCTTGAGTGAAGGAGACTCAGAAGAAAATCAATAACACCAGTTCTTGAAGATAAGACTACAAGTTCTAGGTTTGATTGATTAAATTAATAAGTTTCCAATTTTGACATATCAAGTTTGATAGTTGCTACATTACTAGTTGTGACAACAATCCTTGAAAGGTTGTATTACTGCTAGATACAATGAATACTTGGTAGCATGTGAGTACTATTAATATAAATGCTTATTGTACTTGGTCGCAAGATGAACTAACATCTCCTTTAGGAGATACTTCTTGTTTTTCTTCCAGGCATGTCACCTTGGCAATAATATGATGACTACCAAGAGATTTCCTTTTTATTCTTGTTTCCATAGATATGTTCTTATGAAAATGCTATTATAATTTTTTGTTCTTGTTTTCTTATTCCGGGTAGGTTACCATGGAGGAATGATTGATCATGTTGAAATATTGTAACTTCGAAGAATATTCTACCTAAGAAGGAGTGTTGAATAATATTGTTATATTATATTTGTTAATTAGGCCCTATTGTGCCTTTGTAAAATTCGGCCCTTTTGTGCCTTGACAATTGAATATAAATTAAGAGGGAAAAGTGATAGGTTGACCCAGACCTAATTTTAGGCTGGCTAGACCACTATTTATAAGGGAGGCCAGCACCTCATTTTCTCACTCACTCATGTTCTCTGCAACAAGAGGAAAAAGTGTGCAAGTCTTGGATGAAGAGCTATTGCAACTAGGGGTGACGTCAAGGAGGTTTTTAGTCTATCTCTTGGTATCTTTTGGTTAAGTGGTGCGCTACTCTTTCCTAGTGAGGGAGTAGAGGAGGATCTTTTGCTTTGTTTTTGTTCTATCTATATCGAGGATTATTTTGCTAGGTTTTCTTCCCCGCAAGGGTTTCCCATGATAATCTATGTGTCTCTATTGTTTCTATGATTGACTCTCTTTCATTGATCTTATTTATACAACTAATGTGCTGAAAGATTGTAATAATAAAGAAGAATCATAATTTATAGATGTATAAGTAAAACATAAACATGCTATCAGAGAAGGCCTGAAAAAGACCAACTCACAATTTATAAGAAGTGACTAGCCTTGACGCACCCTCTCCAAAAACCAATTTTTTCAGTATTACCATTGTTGCAAAATTAGGGTTTATGCATAAACGCTAAGTGTGATGTTTTCCCTGTTTAAGGAGGACGTTGGGGGAAGTAACCACATCTAGGAGCTCACCCTAGGAGGGCGCATCTAGTCCCTGGATTAGAATTCTGAAATTTGAAGTTTGAAAAATTAGGGTTTCCTCATAAAACCCTAAGTTGCAATTGAAGTACCAGTTGCAGTTGTAGTACCAGTTGCAATGAAAGTTTTTGTGAAGTGTTGGGACTGATTTTTATTCTCCTAGTGCGCCTTACCCTATAAAATATCCAACTACCTTTATATTACAATTTGCAACACCTTTGAAGTTTTAAAAGTTCGTTATTGCTTTCCACTGCTGCCAGATGGTGCGACTATATATCGATATTGTCAAAGGTATGTACTTACATATGTTTAAAATTGGATCATTATTCTAAATGGTATTTGTATGAGAAATGATATTTTGTCTAAACAACAATTGTAGATCCATAAGGATCTCAAATCCATCACATTCATAGGAACAATGCACTCCAGGTTTGATTAATTTGATATGCCTCTATTTGTTATGGAATTATTGTGATATTATGAACATCTAGGTTGTATTTTGATCTGTTGAAGTTATGACAATTGTACTAATCATTGGTCAAAAGTTAAATTCAAAATATTAGATTGATTAAAGTTGAGATTATAGAGTTTATCCCCTAACTCATATTTCTGTCAAGATAACATATTATCTTAGTACAGAGGACAGGTTGAAGAAAATACTTGTCATCTTGAGTGAAGGAGACTCAGAAGAAAAACAACAACACTCATTCTTGAGGACAAGACTCCAGGTTCCAGGTTTGATTGATTAAATTGATAAGATTCAAATTTGCACATATGAAGTTTGATAACTACTAAACACTATAATTGTGATAACAATATTTGAAAAGTTTTATTATCGAATACTTGGTACCATGTGAGCAATATTGAGATAAATGCTTATTGTAATTATTTACTAGATATAACTGACATCTCCTCCAGGAGAAAATTCTTGTTTTGTTTCTAGGTTACCATAGAGGAATGATTGATCACAACACTATAAGAGTGTTTCTCTCATTCCTTATTACTGTATTTATTACTTTTTACCCTTGTTTCAGGCAAGTCACAAGTGATAGCTCTGAAGGAGCTACTGTGACGATTTTTCTCACTATTGTTTTTATTATTATTATAAAGAGTATTATTCTTGTCTATTGTTTCTCCCTTGTTGTTCTTATTCCAAGCAGGTCACAGGTGATAAAACCGAGGGATATACAATGACGGTTGAAGGAGGAAACATATTAGATGAGACATGGAGCAGACTATCCAATCTCTATACATGACCGTATACATCCATGTACCGAAGAAGAAGCTACTTATGCTAGATACACATCTCATATGAAGACATATCATGAGGAGTAGAAGGCCCCAAAGATGTCAAAACAAATCCCTCTAGTGTAGTTGATCACTCTTCATATCATCAGGAAGAGTTAGTAGAGCCAAAAGGGCCTACCCAGAATTAATGCAGTAACCAGGAAGAGACCAACATGGTCCCATGAAACTTTGCAGGATGCAAATACATATAGAATTGATGTGCAATAACAGAGGGAGAATATGGCTCCAAAGATTATATATACTTAGAGGGAGTCAAGCTTCAGAGGGAGAATGGAGACTGAGAGTGAACTTAATCTCAGAGAGGATCAGATGGGAAAAACAGATGTCTTCCAGGAATGATAGACAGATGCCATGAGTTGAGAAGACTAGATCGTAGCTTTAGAGACCTATATGAGACATGAAATCTCTTGAGAAGATTCTCTTGTTTCAATGATAGAGGAGGAAGCCAATCAGAAGGGATGGGATATGGATTTTTCCTTAAGACCAGAAGGGAAGTCAATGTTGACTTCCAATATTGATCTAACAGATCAAGCATGTTGCAGATAACAATATAGAGATGTATAAAGCATGATTTGTGTCCAGAAGATTCTCCCAAAAAGAGGGAGGATACTATGACGAGACACTTGCTCCAATAATCGAAGAAATAGTTCCAGTGTTCGTGAAGATAGTCAGAACAACCATGATTCTGATATAGTATGATATTCAGAGGGAGCAGTCCCTGTACTTGAGATTTAGTTACCTCCATGAAAGAAGAAAAGTTACCTTTAGTATCAACCACTCTCAGAGTTCAACAACTACAGTGAGAATAGAGCAATCATTCTCAACTTAAGAAATAACAGTTGTAGGTGCAGAGTCTCGATTCCAAAAGGAACAATTGAAGAAAAAGTAGAGGGCATACTCTTAGGCAGTGATACAAATAGTTCTTTGCAAAAAGCACATAGAACCTGTTATCACATTGTTTTTAATTGAAGTAAAGGATGGATGAAAGAAGGGAAAATTGGCGAAACTGGGACTATCCTACCACTTTCACCTCAATAGGATGGCTCTTTTTATTTAGGGTGGTAGGCCTAGGGGAGACGTCCTTGGTGACCTGGGGTTTTGAGAAGGAAAAGGATTATGGCTAAGTAGAAAAATTTTCCCCCTCACATGTCACCACCAATCAGAAAGTTCGGCTAATCATCCAATAAAGATAAATATAACCGTAAGTACAAATGATAACCAAGAGTGTACCTTCCCGAGACAAAGCAACAAGAAAACTATGCATGTGCAAGATCGCTTGCTTGGCTAGTACTTCATATAATCAAGGACTTTCTGAAATAAAGAAATTGACAAATAAGATTGATGAAGCAGATCAACGATGCACAATAGCAATGATTACAATATATCACTTCATAATAAATGCTAATGAGGCTTCACAATGATCAATGGCAATTTATCATCAATGTAACAATACTAGAAGCAACGTCTTAGCCAATCCTTCAAATGCTTTTAAAGACACAATAAATGTTGCATGGATATGTTTATAGCACAAATAGATGACGAAAACAATAGGGTTAGTAAGTGTTAGTCTAAGCTAGGGTTAGAAGGAGTTAAAGGTTGTTTAATAGTATTTAGAAGTTGTGATCAAAAGGTCTCAAGTACAAGGTCTTAGATCAGTGCGCTATTAGGGTAAATGGAATCAAAAAGGCTGCAAAAGTTGAAGGGCCGAAATGATAGTGATAGGGCCAAAGACAAGAGGGATATGATGGTTGAAGTGTTTCTAAGGCAAGGCTTCAACCTATCAACCCTAGGGGAAGACAACTCACTAAGGTGTAGAAACCATAGGCCTTAATGCGTCTTCCTCCTTCTTTAGCTCAAAGGGTAAAGATGAAATGCCTAGGCTAGAAGAGTAAAAGGTAGAGTGTTTCTATGGAAAGGATCTAACATCTATCTTCAGCAAATTAAAATGGATTTTAGCATAACTTGGTAGAGACATGAAACAAGGACACTAACATGTGCTCATTCCCTAGGGTTTTATCCAGCAAATTTCATTAAAATGCAAGTAAAAGATACCATAACCATTCAAATAAAGAAGAATTGCAGAAATTCACTTACATTCATCAACCATTCATTAAGCCAAACCCTAGTTGTAAACCTTCCACCAAGAAAATGTAGAAAATAGCCAAGAAAGAGCCTCTTTCAACAAGTGCGCATCAAAATTTCAGCCAAAAACCCTAAAGGAGGGAGAAAATTTCAGACCTCACTAAGAGTGAGTGAAAGATGATGATCAAATTGAGAGTTTTAGCTCTCTACTTATACAATATCAATGACCTTTATTAAAATTTAGGTCACGAAAAGGCTGACAAGGCCAAAATACCAAATAATATTGTTTTACATTAAATGTCATAAATTAAACCCTAATCAAGTAAAAGTAAAGACGTCATGCCCTTTCTAGGGTGACGTTAGCCCCTTTAGGGAAACATTCCTCCTGGAGAAAAACATTATCCCTCCTTGGGCCTCTCCAAGCTGCCACACATGCCACAATTGCCACAACTGCCTCCCAAAACATCCATAAATGTTGGATGACGTCATAGGCATCTTGGGTGACATCATGGGTCTTCCAAGGCCAACGTACTAGTGGAGAGGGTACAACCCCCCTGGGTAAGGATCTGCCAGGGTGCCTATGTGGAACATCCTCCTCTTCTCTGTTGCAAACCCCTACATCCTGTCTCTACTCCTGCTGGGGTCTCATCATCCATCGGGTGGGCTCTTCAACCCCATGGAGGTCTGAACCAATCATCTCCCCATGTGTACCTGTCCAATATGGTACCTATCTGTTGGGTATGATCCTGCACATCAACATATACGCCCTCCATGGGATCATAAGTCACAAGGATCATAGCAATGTCAATCACATCCAATCATCGGTTTTATTAAACATTTGCATAAAACCCCTTTTACCCAGTCAAGTGCTCAAAGACATTACACAAATCTGCAAACCAAGTTTGGAGGAAGTGATAGGGAGTCCTATTGGTATAGTGTTCACTAGACGTGGGAAGTTTCTGGGAAAAATCAAATCCAAGTCAGGTTAATGGATGAGGTGGATAGGGGATGTCCTAAGAAGGGGTGCAGTGATAGCAGGGACATGCATGGCTTACCTGTGGGTGCCTTTGTAGAAGGCGAGCTGCACCTGTCCTAGATGCAAATGTTTCCAAGCCCATTCATGCCTTTTATTCTTTATTCTTTATTTCTTTTCTTTCAAGAAGATAATCAGGGGACACTACCCTGGCGTGGTGACCAGTGGTGGCAATGTCACCCACAAGCACTTTCACGGAAATGAGAAGTTTGGAACTTGATGAGACCCCCTTTCTCTTAGCTATGCCACCAAGAGCCACTACCCTGGCGTGGTAACCAGCTACTAGTAGTGTCATACCGCTAGGTGCCTATGGACCTAATAGGTTGGCTCGTGATGAGACCCCCTATCCTCTGACTAGGTATTGTTTTATTATTTTTATGGGTCCCTCTTCTTTCTTGTTGAGAATCTTTTTACTTCTTTTTCGAGGATCCCTGGGTGAAGCATCTAGAGGTTTTATTTTTAGGCTTTTATCTTTTGCCAACTACTTTTACCTTCTGGGCCTTTAGCCCCTTCTTCCCACAAGGCAAGGTGCAACCCTTAAATAATTGGCCAACCCAATGCCCAGACCAATGTAATGGGATGGATGAGCGGGAAGTAAGATGGAAAGTGGTAATTATGAAGGGAGCGAATGATGACTCTTCAGAAATCCCCCCAGTGGAAACTCAAAATCTATGGGCACAAGCTTAGTAGGGAATCCTGTCATCCCCCCCAAACATGGTCAAGTGGATAAGTATAAGATCCAAGCACCCATTAGAAACAAAAATAACTAAATGCACATATTCAAAGGTTTTGAGGATCAAAGTGACACATACCATGATACCTGGACTCATTGCCTCATGGAGAAAGATCCATCTTTGCTACAGGACCAAGTCGAGGTGATGGATGTTGTTGTTCCTGACAAAGTGGAGGTGCTGGAAGGAAGAAAAGATGGACCCTCCAGGGCCATGCTCAAGTCAATCTGGCTCTCAATACTCTATGTCTAGGACCTGTGGGCCTCGAGACATAATCTCCTTAGTTATCCCTAAAATGGGGGATAACATAACCAACACATGATTATGCAGATTGAGTTGCAGTTGAGCAAGTGTACCAGGTTGGTACAATGTGATGTGAAAATTTGGTTTTGAAGTACAGGACATGAAGACTCATGTCTGCAAGTTGAAGCAACCTCCAAGAGCTTGGTATGGAAGGATTTCTAGTTTTCTGATGAGCTTGGGCTTTACCAAGAGTAAAGTTGATCCCGACCTTTACTTCAAGATTGAGAATGATTGACCAGTTATATTTCTGCTATATGTGGACGACTTATTCTTGACAGATGAAGAAAATCTCATCACAGATTGTAATAAGAAGCTTGCCGCTGAATTTGAAATGAAGAACCTAGGCCTGATGCACTATTTATTAGGTCTTGAAGTATGGTAGAGCCCATAAGAGATTTTCCTTAATCAAGGAAAGTATGTTGTGGAAATTCTGAAGAAATTCGACATGATGGACTATAAATCCATGTCCACTCTTATGGAGATGAATATGAAGTTATTGGTTGATACTTCGTCAGAAATAGTTGATGTTACTCTATACAAATAGATGATTGGTTCATTGTTTTATCTAACGAATACCGGACTAGATATATTCTTTTCTCTGAACACCTTGAGTTAGTATCTGGTGAAGCCCATATGTGTTCACCTTGTAGTTGTAAAGCATGTGATGAGATACCTTAAGGGTATGTTGGACCATGGCCTCTGTTTTATTGGAGATTGTGACTTTAGATTGTTAGGCTATACTGATTCAGATTGGGATGGAAGTGCTTCAGACATAAAAAGCACTTCAGGATGTTTGGGGTCAGCCATGACTTCGTGGCAAAGTAGGAAGAAATCCATTATTTCTCTCAGTACGGTAGAAGAAGAGTACATTGCAACATGCTCCTCTAGTTGTGAAGCCATATGGCTTCAGAAGTTGTTGACATGTCTATTTTGGCCTATAGATGGATGCTACTGTGATCTTTTGTGATAACCAAAGTTGCATAAAGATGACAGAGAACCCAATGTTCCATGATAAAATGAAGCATATTGAGATCTGGTACCATTACATTTGTGATATGGTACAGAAGGGAGTTGTGAAGCTCCAGTATGTTGGCACAGATTAGCAGGTAGAAAATGTGTTGACTAAGCCTCTGTCTCATGTGAAGTTTGATTACTTCCGATAGAAGCTTGGTGTAGTCTGAAAGGACTTCCCTCGAAAAGGGGAGTGACACCTATGATACTATGGTATCCTGAACACTAACAGGGAAACTCGTTGGGATTTATATCCTAGGGGATTGATCATCCCTAGACAGATCCCTTAAGGTCCAGATGGATGGTCTATCAGAGTGCCTATGTATGTATATACTTGTTGTGGTTAGTAGTGTGGCATCAGATCTAGTTCATTGTGGGAACTCTGACAGACCATCCATTCGGACCTTATGGGATTTTTCATTGCAGGGTCTTGGCCATCAAATCTAGTTCATTTCGAAGGAGTTTTATGTGCCATTTGATTTACTAGATGCATTGGACGAATTGGAGGAGAGGAGAACACTTCAGAAAGTGATTTCAGTCATTTGATAGCTCAGATCTTCACTATTTCACTTGGGACTTCACCAGTGAGGTAAACGAACCCCGATCTATCATTTCAGTGGTTTTGTGGAGCATTGGAAGGCCTCTAGGAGAGGGGCCAAATTATCTAGGGTTTCAATCATCCAATGGGGCGCAAGTCCAATAGAGGGTTATTCATTTAGTGGATCATTCTTCACCGATCCACCTAAGACTTTACCCGAGGTCTTGTATTGGGTCGATCTACAGTTTGGCATCTTCTTCGAAGTATTTGGAGGTCTTTGACACTAGGTCCAACTTATTGAGGGTCTTCAATGTTCTAGCAGGGCGTAGCATCATCTAGCTTGGGGTTTGGCACTGTATAGGGCCGAGATTTCATCCTATTGCTCATGTATGGTAGTCAGGTGGCCTTTGGAGGCTTCTATATTCTCTCTTGATCATGATTGAGGGCCATCCTCATTTTTTTATGCTTTATTATGCTACATTGTACCAGATTTGCAGAACTATTGTATCAGTCCTTCTATTATTATGAATAAATATCATATCTAAGGTATTTTGAGTTATCTCTTGTATTGTTGACATTGCATCAGGTTGAGGTATGTTTCATTGTTGTATCTTCTTGATTATTGCAGCAAACACACATTAAAATAGTCAGTATAACCCTAGCGCAACCTAGAGGACCATAATAAGTAAAGTGTTTGACGAAGTTCTACAACCAAAAACATTTTAAAAATTCATGCAAAACGTAAAGTTCCTGGCACATTGGCTTGGAAAAATTACAGTGGTATCAAAGCGTTGATCCTCCAAACCAGTGGGGATTGGTGCATGCAGAAATACAGTAGAGATGGATATGATGTACTTTGCTAGAGAGATTGTATTCTATGGAAATGAATATTATGCCCTTAGGGAGGAAACTAGGGCCCAATTAACATTCCAACAGTTTGTATCCATTAAAAATCCTAGGTAGAGCAAAGAGGAGGTTACACATTGGGTCAACGTAGCAGAGGAAAACAGAGCTACAACAGCTATATGGAGGGAAGTGCGGAGTAGCCCCATGCCCATTAGGAGCAGGCAAATTTGCTACAGTTGCAAAGTGCCTTGGGAACCAGATCATAGATGTAGGGGTAAAGGTAAGAAACACATTGTTGAGGTACACTATGATAGTGAGGATGAGGAAGTGTATGAGGATGCAATGATAGATGCTTACTTGGAGCAGTTCAATGGCGCTAGTGACTCTTGCACACTTGTAGTTACTAGTGATTATGGAACACTTAGGGAGGATGGTGACCCTTTTGTATTGGATAGCCAGTCATAGGAACAGGATGATAGCACATGTATGGCAACAACCATACCACATACTATTGATGACCTTACACTTGAGCATAGTGGTGACGCTAGTGGGGATTCACACATGTTAGTAACTAGATTTGATGGGATTCCTATGAGGGTCGTGATACATTTGTCATCCTTTCAGACACCCATGATAGCCACATCACATGAGGATATTAGTGGAATTTCAGATATGATGGAGGAGCCTTGTGTGAGGGATTCACACCATGGACATATGGATCCACAAACCCAGGAGGAGAGACATGACTTGGTGACAGTGGACCTTATACATACCTATCAACATGTGGAGGATGAGACACCTCTTTTGGAGATTCCACTGCTTGATCATGATGTGGAGATTGACATTTGGATGGGACACTTGCTTCTAGGACCATCCTGTAGTAATGAGGATGTACCCTTTATTGGTCAGGAGGACCAAAGCACGTGTCTGGACACATCTATATGGGATCCATGCGCAGATGATGGTAGCAGGGTGAGTGCATAGGAGGATACAGCTGATCACACCAGACACAGTATGATTCAGAGGGAGCTAGCAGTTGGGGATGATGTGCAGTCACATATAGGAGGACCCAGTAGCACAGTGGACAAGGGGAAGTTTAATGCTTTATCTTCTGAAGAGAGTGTTGTTGGGGATTCCATTGCTGGCACTAGCAGTGAGAGACATGAGGTAGCACCTCAACATGACTGTGATCAAGATTCACATTGTTTGGCAGGACAATTGAGATTCAGTGAGGATATGATCATGGCATCCACTAGGCACATTGATGACACACATGCATTGGTGGCAGATTACTACTGGAGGGCATCCATGGAAAAGGGTATTTCAGATGAAGGATTTTCCATGGATGAATTTCATACTCTCAGGGAGAGAGTGTCTGTGATGAGGACCGACTACCAACAATTGTTAACAGACAGGGACTACCTATTGGGGATTGGAAAGATGTATCACGGGGCTCTGAGGGAGTAGGAGATGGAAGTGGACAGACTCACTCATGAGTTGGAGAGCACCTGAGGATTCTTGAGAGGCACACAGAGAGCCCTTCAAGAATCAGAGTCCAGGTCAGAGGAGCTTCTTGAGGAGATTCGCCAAAGATCCACCACATCTATCTAAGTGGAGAGTGAGATATATCCTTTGCTTACAAGGCTATAGGATGTTGGTGGTCTAGCAGAGAAGCACCAGTTGATGGAGGAGCATGAGGAGTATTCAGAGTCACTGATGAGTACAGAGAGTTATGATCAAAAGGCATAGGATCTACCCTCCATGAGGATCTTTGAGATAGTCGAGCACTCACCTATGCATGGGGACTCCAGATCCAGGGACAGTTTTGAGGACACTTCCATTTGTGTTCTGAGAGCGGTTGACCTTCATGTAGAGGTTGACCCAGTAGTACACCCATGATCTATGATGTAGTAGGAGTATACATGAGATGACATGAGTATGTAAGGACATACAATGATGAGTGATGGTTCATAGAGACATGCCGAGATATGCAGTAGGATTCAGATGGATGTATTGGATTGCAAGGAAGAGACACACTTAGAGGAGCATGCAGATGTCACTCCTTTGCAAAAGCACATAGTTATGAGAGATCACCTTCACTGTATCATCAATTGCATGGGATATGAGAGATGGAGGTTGGTTTACCAGCAGTTGGAGGAGTTACTTCCAGTTGTACTGGATGATTGGGATTCAGTGATGACTATAGGTGAGTATTTAGCATGAATATCAATGGACGAGCTTCTGGTCGAATCCTTGGGATTGACCAAAGCATGTGATATCTTCCAGTCCTATAGTCAGCCACAGATGTTTATGTTAGCCTTTTCTGACACTTTTATCATATACAACAACATGAAGAGAGACAGATAGTGGCATAGGACATGGAGAGTAGTTAGGCCGAGACCACCTAGCATGAGTGCTTTTATGACATACAATAGGACAGAGGTGGACCGTGATAGGTAGATAATTGAGACTTTGTGCGTGATGGTGAGCATCATAGGCCGGGTGATAGCATGCATCTCAGAGGGCAACATAGATATAGAGACTCATGAGGATGAGCACAGAGGGATTTCAACAGTGATCAGTGTGACACAAAAGCGGTTAGCGGGGATTGGAAGTGATAAAATTGCAAGTTTTCCATGGGATCCGGGAGTCCATTGTGTTGTTAGGATGTTTCACCTTATGATGACCCAGGTTTCGCCAGAGAGCCACATACTTCACTGTGGGTGGGTTTTGAGTGGGCATGCAGGGGCTTGTCCCAGGGAGTGAGACAGTTTCTCCCTTGGTTGGGCATATTCTACTTCCACAAAGATTCTTTTATAGATGCAACTTCTAGGAAGCAGGTCCAGTTTCCATAGGCATTTCAGCTTGAGGATTCAGGAGTGGGGGGTTCAACATGTATACAGGGAGAAGACAGTCATGGTCAGATTGGTGCATCGCTAGCATGGTGATATTTGGCAGAGACTAGCATGGGAACCGGGGATTGCAGAGTTGAGCACATCACTAATTGAAATAGATGATTGAACCCATGCAGGGGAAAGTCATTTTTATTTTCCAGGTAGATTCAGTGTTGAGGAGATCACATCACTTGAGGGTGTCTCATGGAGGTATTGCAGTACCTCACTATGGCAGCAACATGGGTAGTTGATGGAGACTGTGTTGGTCTTGAAATGGATTAGGAGGATGGACTCATTCTGGGATGAGGTCGTGTGGCATGTACATGAGACTCTTGGTGTTGATATGATTCAAGATCATGATTCAAAGGGTATTGTAGTTCACATCCTGGTATGGGACCCAGGGGCAGAGCATGTGATAGTTCATCTTTGGATGGGGCCTACTGTGTGTCCCACAAGTGGACATTGGATACCGATATTATACTTGGAGGGATTCAGTTATTGCTTGAGGACAAGCAATATTCTAGCAGAGAGGACTGTAGTGTCCCCACTTTGGTACATCATTACATTATAGAGTATTATGATGACTAGAGTAGCCAGATGGAGATTATAGCGAGTACAATGACTATTGAGGGATATTTTGGGGTTCGGCTTACATCGCTCATCTTATTCCATCATTATGATCCATTTCGTACATCTCGGCTTTGGTTCCATTGCATTCCGACGATTTCCATGATTTTGAGTTTTTGGGCTATAGGTTAATTAAATGCACTAAGGAGGTCATGTTGGGCACAATACTTGGAGGACCTCTTAGTGTAATAGCTCATTGGAATTGGGAGGGACCACACTACATGATAGAATGATGAAAAGTGACTTTCAGTGGCGAGGGAAGCCACAAGGAGAGATAAGGTGCTTTTCATAGGTAAAAGAGTTAATTAATTAACTAAAGTGATTTAATTAATTAATTAATAATTAATAAAGCAAAAGTCACTTTGGAGGGACAAGGTGAGCACGACGGATAAAAGAGAGGCAAAGCCCTCTATTCTCTCATTCATGTTGATTATCATTCTTGATATCTAGCTTCTAGCTAGTGAGCCCATGCCTTGGGGGTTTTGAGGGTTTTGACTTAACAAACCCTAGAGAACAATTTGGTGGTGAAAGATTCCACCTATCTTGTTCCAAGATTGGTCTCCGGGATGCAATACTCCACCCACACCATTCTACTTCATATTTACTCAGTTGCAGGAGACTTCTACAGCGGCCATAGGTACATCAAGAGAGAGGGCGCACCATTGAGGGTTTACATCAAGGGGGGCGCACCATTCATTGTGGGAAGTTCGTTCCAAGAGATTGAAAGGGCTTTTGGGAATTCTAGCACTTGGGTTTTCATTACAGGGTCTTGGCCATCAAATCTAGTTCATTTCGGAGGAATTTTATGTGCCATTTGATTTACTAGATGCATTGGACGAATTGGAGGAGAGGAGCACACTTCAGAAAGTGATTTCAATCATTTGATAGCTCAGATCTTCACTATTTCACTTGGGAATTCACCAGTGAGGTAACCGGGCCCCGATCTATCATTTCAGTGGTTTTTTGGAGCATTGGGAGGCCTCTAGGAGAGGGGCCGAATTATCTAGGGTTTCAGTCATCCAATGGGGCATAAGTCCAATAAAGGGTTATTCATTTAGTGGATCATCTCTTCACCGATCCACCTGAGACTTTACTCGGGGTCTTGTATTGAGTCGATCTACAATTTGGCATCTTCTTCGGAGTATTTGGAGATCTTTGATAGTAGGGCCGAATTATTGAGGGTCTTCAGTGTTCCAACATTGTGTAACATCATCCAGCTTGGGGTTTGGCACTGTATAGGGCCGAGATCTCATCCTGTTGCTCATGTATGGTAGTCAGGTGGCCTTTGGAGGCTTGTATCTTCTCTCTTGATCATGATTGAGGGCCATCCTCATTTTTTTATGATTTCTTATGCTACATTGTACCAGATCTGCAAATCTATTGTATCAGTCCTTCTATTATTATGAATAAAGATCAGATCTGAGGTATTTTGAGTTATCTCTTGTATTGTTGACATTGCATCGAGTTGAGGTATGATTTATTGCTGTATATTCTCGATTATTGCTGCAAACACACATTAAAATAATCAGTATAACCCTAGTGCAACCTAGAGGACCATAATAAGCAAAGTGTTTGATGAAATGCCACAACTAGAAACAGTTTAAAAATTCATGCAAAACGTAAAGTTCCTGGCACCTTAGCTTGGGAACATTACATGTTTAGTTTCTATTGATGTTGATGATGAGAAAAACTTTCGATGACCTATAGATATGATAGACAGTGTTCCAGATGTTGATGACGATGTCTCCTTCTCTTGATGTTGTATTCAATCTAGTCAGTTGTTATTGATGTTGTCAGTGGAATACCCTTCTTGTTAAGAGAGAGTGTTGAAATATTGTAACTTCGAAGAATATTCTACCCAAGGAGTCTTTCATAATATTTTTATATTATATTTGTTAATTAGGCCCTGTTGTTCCTTTATAAAAGTCGGCCCTTTTATGCCTTGATAATTAAATATAAATTAAGAGGGAAAAGTGATAGGTTGGCCCAGACCTAATTTTAGGCTTGCTAAACCACTATTTATAAGGGAGGCCAACACCTCATTTGTTCACTCACTCATGTGCTTTGCAACAAGAGGAAAAAGTGCACAAGTCTTGGAGGAATATCTGTTGCAACTAGGGGTGATGTCAAGGATGTTTTTAGTCTATTTCTTGGTATCTCTTGGTTAAGTGGTGCTCTACTCTTTCCTAGTGAAGGAGTAGAGGAGGATCGTCTGCTTTATTTTTGGTCTATCTATATTGAAGAAGTTTTTGATGGGTTTTCTTCCCCATGAGGGTTTCCCAGGATAATCTGTGTGTCTCTATCGTTTATGTGATTTTCTCTCTTTCAATGATCTTATTTATACAACTAATGTGATAAAAGATTATAATAATAAAGAAGAACCATAATTGCTAGTTGTATAAGTAAAACATCAATAGAGCACAACCCTAGAAGAGTGTTGTTCCTATTTCTTATTATTGTATTTTTATTTTGGTTCTTGTTCCAAGTAGGTCACAAGAAATAGCTCTGAGAAGGAGCTACTATGATTATTTTTCTCATTCTTGTTTTTATTATTATAAGAGTATTATTCTTGTCTACTATTTTCCCCTTTGTTGTCCTTGTTCTAGGCAAGTCACAAGTGATAACTCTGAGGGAAGCTATAGTGATGGTTGCAGGAGACAACATATTAGATGGTCTCTAGATTGAGACATGGAGCAGACTATCTAGATAAGAAGTTGTATACACAATCATACATCCATGTACCAAATAAGAAGAAGATGAAGAAGGGTACTTTTACGAGATACATAGTATCTCATATGGAGATTGATTGTAAAGAGAAGAAGGTGCCAAAGATGACCGAACAAATCCTTCTAGTGCAGTTAATCACTCTTCAGATAATCAGGAAGAGTTAGTAGAGCCAGAAGGGCCTACCCATAATTGTTGCGGTAACCAAGAAGAGGCCAGCGTGGTCCCATGAAACTTTTCAAGATACAACATTGATGAGTCATATCATGAGGAGCATATGGCTCCGAAGATTATACAGACTCAGAGGGAGTCAAGCTTTAGAGGGAGTCAAGATAAAAAGGGAGAATGGAGACTCATATATTTTCAAATTCAGATGAAAGAGAGAGACGTCTTCCGGAACTGATAGACAAATGCAATGGGTTGAGAAGGCTAGATCGAAGCTTCAAAGGCTTCGTGGAGATATGAGATCTTATGGGAATATTCCCTTACTTTAGTAGACTTTGCTATAGTGAATGAGGAGGAAGCCAGTCAGAAGGACTGGGATATATATCTTTTCCTTGGTTCTGAGACCAGAAGGGAAGTCAATGGTGACTTCCAAGTTGATCTACAAGATCAAGAATGTTGCAGATAAATAGCCTAGAGATGTACACAACCTGATTTGTGTTTAGAGAATTCTCCCAACAAGAGGAAGAAGACTATGAAGAGACACTTGCTCCAACATATTGCTACCGACGAACATGTAGCATATATGATTGACCAAGCCTTTTTCAGGGACAAGCTTCGAGTGGTCCAAATGTTTTACTTCAGTAGTGAGGAGTGATGTGTTCCCCAGTAGAGGGAAGTGATGTGTTCTCCAATAGAGGGAAGTGATGAGATCCCAGTAGTGGGAGCTACCCCAACGCAGGATGGTATGCTACCCCAACACAAGTTGGTACTCCAATGAAAACTAGTATGATACCCCAATGCAGGTTGGTACTCCAACACATGATGGTATGATACCCTGACACAGGTTGGTAACTCTAATGCAGGCTAGTATTCTACCCCAACGTAGGTTGGTACTCCAATGCAGGCTGGTATGCTACCTCGATGCAAGTTGGTACTCCAACGTAGTGTTGACATAGACCTTTTTTCCTTTGCAGTCCCATTTAGAGATTCCTTCATAGTCTAGATAGTCCAATTACTAGTCCAATTAGTCTAGTATGGTCATTATTTGATCTGAAAATAGGGGTCTGGCTTGTTATTCTATGCAAGCACCCTCTACTCCATTAAAATAAACTTCAAGACCTTGCTCAATGTCATAGTTGTGCAAGAGGATTTATGTGTCAAGTTTAGGATTTTCTTATGTGTTTATGTGTGAGGTTCTTTAAAAGTTTAAATGTTGTTTAAATAAATACAACAACAACATAACATGTAGAAAAATATAACCAGCAACTCACAACAATAAGAACATGATAAAGGAGTTCACCCCCAACTGGGCTACATCTCCTTGAGCCTCCATCAATGGACTAGGCTCTCTGGGATTAGTTTGTCAAAGATTATTTTACAATATGATGCTCAACTCCAATGGATTTATTGACTGTACCATTGGGTTCATAATACATAAAAACCCCAAAAATGACTAATAGAACTCTGAAAACAGACCGTGGCTCATCCGGGCATGACCTCTTCTACATGTGGCCTTGAGCATCCTTGTGGAAACAACACCTGTAAAAGTCCTCAAATGCCTCTAAAACCTATCCCAATGTGTTTATAGCATAACAATTAGTCAAAAATGACTAATCAGTCACAGAAAATAGACTTGGGCTCATCTGAGCATGACCTCCTTCAATGGTGGCCCTAAGCTCCCTAGATCTCTTTGAAAATTCAAGGTAGAAAAACCTACAAAATAAATATCCAAATGGCTTTGAAAAATGTGTCAATGGATTCATAACATCCAAAAACCCCTAGCTGGGCTTTTTTGGTACCTCATTTGGCCAAAACATGAAGAAGTTAGGACTCCTGCCATTTTTCTCCTTTAAGCTTGTTGTCTCTGGTTCGCCAATTTGCACCTCCTGTGTGAGTAACCTAGCTTCTGGGAATTTCCCGTGCCTAAACCCAGCATGCGCGTTGTTTCCACAATTAGCTCCAATTTTTTGAACAGTTAGGGAACTAAGCCCCCAAAACGCAGAGGTTTTGGGCGCATGGGGGGGCATGTGGTCACATCCCAGCGCCAAAATAGGCCCTCGTTGCAAGAATGACTGTGGGCTTGACAAGTGGCGAGCACAAATGGCTAGTTGTTTGAATAAAATCCACGCACACTCCATTTTGGTGTGGTCATATGGGAACGATTGTTAAAATTGGCGGCTGGGGCTAAGCCCCAGCCCGGACCCACGCCCAAATACACAACATGTGAATTTAAAAATATATGTAATCATATATATAATAAGAAACACCATGTGGGCTAGTGGTAGTCCACCCATTGCCAAAGAGATTCATCCATCGAGGAGATCCAAGGTTCGAACCCCACAGACTCCACTAAACTTTTAACTTACCAAAACAGGGTGCGACGTGGCAGCCCATGCCTGGGCCACGTGGCACCACCCTATTGACCAATAAAATGCCACATGTCAAAACCCCATTCGTCCATGTGTCTACCAATTAAATGCATGAAACGTCAGCATCTGCCAAGTCAGCATTTGACATGTCAGTACCTACCACATGTGCGGTCGTACCCCTGCCACGTTAGCCTGTACGGACTGTACAGTCAACAACTTTTTTTTTGCATGTTTGGCAAATCGAATAGAACGCGATATCTCACTCATACAATATTCGTTTGACCCCGTTTGAAGTGCGTTGGGTTCATGATGACGATACCTATGCACCTATTCATTTTGAAGCAATTCTGAACACTTTGATTTTTGGGCTAAAATTTGACCCTTGGTCCAGATTCTGATCACACCTTCCCATTGAAAGGATTTTGGACCCACAAAAGATGATGATTATCTGCCTGAGCCTTAATACTCTTTTGCTTCCAAGTTCTATCAACTGATTATACTTGAAAAGTCTTTTTGGCAATCACCTGGGTACCTTGACATGCCTTGCACTGCAACTGGCTATGTCCCTCAACCACTGTCCTCTGGCTGTTGCTGACCCAATGTTTGCTTTGTGCTTGGAAAACTGTCAGCCTTCCCACTGAGAATCAAGTCCCTCTTGTGAACTCTTTGGCTTCAACACAATCCGCTCTACAATGGCTGCAAAAAAAAAAACTTTACTGTGACATCTTGTCACAAACCAAGAAAACCATCAATCTTGAAAACAAAGTTATACAAGATAGAAAATGATGCCAACAAAGTCTTTTTTCTCTACAAGCAAATGGTCGCATGTTGTACTTCATCAAAGTACATGGCCTTTTCCTGCATCTTGGTGTACTCAAAATCGACTTACAAGCTGACAAACACCATCGACTAAACATAAGTCGAAAAACATGATCAACACAACATAGTCGTCAAGACAACATCGACACAAGTCGAGACTCATTTGAAACATATCGACATTCCCAATGACAAGTCGACATTCATGATACACAACCATGTTACAATCATGAGTCACTCATAATGAAACTATCACAAAGTTCCATGTTTACACACATACAAAATCACATGCATGTGCATAGCTCTTCAACTCTCCTTCAAGTACAAACATAAGTACATAAACCAAAAAACATATGGGTACATAAGAGCTGAAACTAAAAAAGATATATGGCTGCAACAAGTGAGTATCATACCCATCTTTTACACCCTCCTGGCGAAGTTGTGCAACAACAAGAATGCCTTCAATAGAATCGCATTCACATGCAAACTTGCATCATACAAGTTATGATAAACTGTTGCAACTTGTCAAACTTTCAATAGAAATGCATACATAAGGCTGAAATGTGCATCTACAAACAAATAAATGAAAGCCTTACTTGTTCAAGAAATCTAACCATTTCTTACCAAGCCAATTCAATGGTGAATTTTTCTGTTGAAAACCGTCTTCTTGTGAATCATCTTGACTCATATCAATGATGTAATCTCCTCTTCCATTCTTTCCAATCTCTTTATCCATTTTCTTCTTGTGTTGTGGATGAGTGGTTGGATGCAATGTCCAACATTGGTCAATGAGATGACCTCTCTTCTGGCAATGAGTGCAAATCATTTGCATCTTCTTTTCAAGTTGCCTTTGCTTGGAAAGTTTCCTGAATGTGGTCAATATTTTCCAACATATTGAAACATGATGGTTATCTAAACCATAATATGTACATGGACTTTTTCTTCAATTTTTACATGCAAATTTGCCATGCTTAACATCATCAAAAGCAACTGAATTATAGGCAGAAATATACCTTGAAAATTCACCTTTATTGCCTTCTTGAGGAGGTGAATTTGAAGAGTTACTAGCTCTCTTTTGAAGACCAACAACAGTGTTCTTGTCCTCATGGCTGTCACAACTCTCTTGTTTCACACATTTGCATTCATCTTGAACACACACTTTGCATGCTTGAGGGATTGAACTTGTAACAAAAGTCCTTGAACATTCACCTTTATCGCCTTCTTGAGGAGGTAAATTTGAAGAGTTACTAGCTCTCTTTTGAAAACCAACAAGAATGTTCTTGTCCTCATGGCTGTCACAACTCTCATGTTTCACACATTTTCATTCGTCTTGAACACAAACTTTACATGCTTGAGGGATTGAACTTGAAACAAAAGTCCCTGAACATTCACCTTTATCGCCTTCTTGAGGAGGTGAATTTGAAGAGTTACTAGCTCTCTTTTGAATACCAACAAGAATTTTCTTGTCCTCATGGCTGTCACAACTCTCATGTTTCACACATTTGCATTCGTCTTGAACACAAACTTTACATGCTTGAGGGATTGAACTTGCAACAAAATTTGTTCTTGGAACTGTTTCCCTTGTCTCCTCAACTTTGGAATATGCTCCATCTTTTTGTTCATATCCAAGACCCCTATACTTGGGCCTCTCCTCAACAATAATAGGCTCAAAAATGCCTTGTGCATGCTTGCCTAACCCTCTACCTTCATAGCCCATTTTTAACAATAACTTGGACCCTATTCCTCTAGTGTGATTTTCAAAAACACCAAAGCATTCATCTTGAGAGGAATTTGAAGAAAAACCAACATTACATA
>ML780533.1:34296-77744 GCA_009831015.1 Picea engelmannii | reverse complement strand
GGTTAGAAACTCCTCCAACATCTCTTTGTCAAATAACTTGGCTAATGAAGATGTATGAGAACTCTTACTGTTTGAAGCTTCCTCCATCTTTGCAAGATATCAAACTTCAACACAAAACTTGCACAATAATACCAACAGCTAAATCTCTAGCTATCAATGGCAATCACATGAGAAAAAATATGCTCTAATACCACCAGATCTGAAAAATAGGGGGCTGACTTGTTATGCTATGCAAGCACCCTCTACTCCATTAAAATAAACTTTAGGACTTGCTCAATGTCATAGTTGTGTAAGAGGATTTATGTGTCAAGTTTAGGCTTTTCTTATGTGTTTATGTGTGAGGTTATTTAAAAGGTTAAATGTTGTTTAAAGAAATGCAACAGCAACATAACATGCAACAAAATATAACCAGCAACTCACAACAATAATAACATGATAAAGGATTTCACCCCCAACTGGGCTACATCTCCTTGAGCCTCCATCAATGGACTAGGCTTTCTGGGATTAGTTTGTCAAATATTCTTTTACAAGCTGATGCTCAACTCCAATGGATTTACTGACTGTACCATTGGTTGGTGTAAAACCTGCAATAGAAGTCTCCAAATGGATTTGAAAACTGTTTCAATGGATTCAGAACATCCAAGAATCCCTAGCTAGGCTTTTTCGGCACCTCATTTGGCCAAAAAATGAAGAAGTTAGGCCTCCTGCCATTTTTCTCCTTCAAGCTTGTTGTCTCTGGTTCGCCAATTTGCACGTCTTGTGTGAGTAACCTGGCTTCTGGGTGTTTCCCGTGCCTAAACCCAGCATGCATGCCATTTCCACAATTCATGCCAATTTGTCAAACAGTTAGGGAACTAAGCCCCCAAAACGCAGAGGTGTTGGGCACATGGGAGGCCATGTGGCCACGTCCCACCGCCAAAATAGGCCCTCATTGCAAGAATGATTGTGGGCTTGAAAAGTGTCGAGCGCAAATGGCTATCCATTTGAACAAAATCCACACGCACTCCATTGTGGTGCGGTCATATGGGAACGAGTGTTAAAATCGGGGGTTGGGGCTAAGTCCCAGCTCGGACCCGCGCCCAAATACACAACATGTGAATTTAAAAATATATGCAATCATATATATATATAATAAGAAACACCGTGTGGGCTAGTGGTAGCCCACCCATTTCCAAAGCGCTTCATCCATCGGGGAGATCTGGGGTTCGACCCCCACGGACTCCACTAAACTTTTAACTTACCAAAACAGGGTGCCACATGGAAGCCCACGCCTGGGCCATGTGGCACCACCCTATTGACCAATAAAATGCCACGTGTCGAAACCCCATTTGTCCACGTGTCTACCAATTAAATGCTTGCCATGTCAGCATATTCCAAGTTAGCATTTGACATGTCAGTACCTGCCATGTGTGTGGTCGTACCCCTGCCACGTCAGCCAGTACGGACTGTACAATCAGCAACTTTTTTTTTGCCTGTTTGGAAAATCGATAAGAACGCAATATATCACTCATCCAATGTTCGTTTGACCCTATTCAAAGTGCATTGGGTTCGTGATGACGATACCTATGCACCTATTTGTTTTGAAGTGATTCTGAACACTTTGATTTTTGGGCTAAAATTTGACCCCTGGTCCAGATTCTTATCATTATTCCACATAAAGTAAGGAGTAATGATCAAACTGACCTTCTCAATGAAACAACAATTATCAATATGAACTTATAAGTCAAGGAAGGGACAACTCATCATACTCTTTAACCTTGAGTTTAAAAAGAGGCTTGGTTTATGGAAAGGTCCATGGCAAGGTCTAATGGGAACTAGAGGAAATTATCCATTATCTTTAACCACGAGGAAAGAATAACTGTATCCATCTTGACTTTCCTGACTCACTAAAGCTCAAACATAATTTGCATACTCACCTACTCATAATTCTCAGTTGTTGAAGAGGAGAAGCGACTTTGGGGAAACGTGCAGAAGAAATATTTGACATCCAATGGGGCATTCCTATAGAACATATTAATTCCTATCAAATCATTGAAATTAAATGCTGGATGAGGGAAGTGTCTTTCCAATTGGATTTTATGAATCAAAAGTCAGGATCATTAGAGGCAAGGATTCCTTAGAGCTTAGCAATTAGAGACAAACAATTGAATACAACACAAAGAGAAAAAAATAAATGCCTTGACCTCCTTGATATATCAGACCTCCCGGAAATAGAGGAAAAACTTTGAATCAACCATGAATATAAAAAAATAAGGGCCTTGAATTCAAACCTTAGGCCATTGGAGGTGGAATTCAAAGTGTTCATGGAGTTCCTTCATATAATATTCAAGGAATTATCCTTTATACCTGTGTGGAAAAACTTCCACTAATAGAGAGACTTATTAGAGAGCCTTATTGTAAATATTCTTCAAGAAGTTTGACATAGTTACATCCAAATTATAGAGAAACAAATCTTGATTGTGGCATTATGAAAAAAAAAACCTTACATGATTGGACTCAACTGCTCTTCATGATTTTTAATAAGTTTTGAAAAAAGCCTAATAAATTCACAATATTACTATCTTTGTGTCGAACCTAGCCAACACACAAGAGAATAAGGACATATTTAATCTCAAAAACTTCATCACCCATAATGCCACCCTCAATTTTTGTAGGTTCAACTGCTACTTGCTCATCATTTTTAGAATATATAGGCTTTGATAGTCGACATATTATCATAAACTATGTCTAAAACAAAATTTTGATTATGGTGCAAGTCCCTTACCAAGTATAAAACACTAATGGCACTCATATCAATGCAAGGTGTAAAGAAACATTAAGTGTTTACCAAACCTTGTTATTGATTAGTTTTGTGAATACCCACCATTAGTCCATCACCATGAGTACCCATCATTGTTGGTTTTGACTAGTGCAAAGAAGAAAAACAACATTGCTAAAATACGAACTAAATTACATCACAATTTCAAAATATATATCACAATATTGACCTTCCTAACCTCCTAAGTCAACAAAACTATGGTGATGTTGGAATGCTTCTCTCAATGTTTTTTTTTAATCACAAAAACAAGTTTCTAAATAAATATAATAATTTATTACCTTTATTAAGGTTAAATAGACCATTTCTAGTATGAATGGACATTAATCATCATCATTATCACCATCATGCAACTTTATATACTCACCAATCCTCATTGAGGCTTTTTATCAAACAATTGTCACACAACCATGAATTCCTTCATATAATTGACATTTTTTACCTAAAATTACTGTAATGCTATAACTTGGGATCATATACCATATTGTAATGTCCACTTCCATGTACTCCCAACCCTAGAATGAGAAATCATGTGAAGACCATTAACAATGGAATAATCAAGCATAAACTAACTAAAAAAATGGAAATCCATGCCTATTTTAAATATATCCATATTTTCACACACAACATGATGTATTCATCTTTAATAAAGAATATAATTGAATTGTAGAATTAGGAAAAAAAAAAAAAAACTTATCTTTCAACCAAATACAATCCAAGAAATTGGTTGTGTGCGAGTGATTTTTCCATGAAACCATAGGCATCCTTGGAGAATTCCAACCCCAAGTTGGTCTATGAGGTAACCATGATAAAGGAACCAAGATACATATACAAAACTCACTCAACCCAACCTATCTACTCACTACAAAGCACTCTCGGGAACACCTCCAACTATTAATGAACCATGACACTCTCTTCCACTACCCTACACAACAAAACGAATATCTTATCTTTCTCTAATTAAAAATCCCTTGAGGATATTATTCCTTTCCACTGCTCTACAATGTAGGTAGAAAGAGTCTATTATGTCGATTTCCTTATGGGGGTAAACTTGAGATTAATATTTGGGCCTCAAGCAACCAATAAGCAATGATTTCAAGGAAGGGAAGGGTCCTTTTAATAAAAAAACCATTATCATCTAAATCCATTCATATCTCATCCTAGACGTGAAATTATTCTTCATAGTTTGTTTTATGGACGAGTTACCATTTAGAATAATAGTCCCAATAAGGAGAACACAACCTCCCTTCTTGGGAAACACATCCACCTCAGGGAATAATTGTTGTGGTAATAATTGCTAGAATGGGAAAATGATATCCCATTAGGTAAGAGACTGAAGTAATCTTACATTTACCCATGGTGATTTTACTCATCCCCATGCCTCCAAAGTTATGTATGGTAGACACTCTCACAAATCACTTCATGTATTTATATTGAGATTCTAATTTAAAAATGGTGGATGAGCTATGTTTAAGGCACACAGTGGAAAATATATGAGTTATTAAGCTAATATTTGGTAATATAGGATCACTTTATCATGGGCCCCCTTCGTTCTTCCCCTCTTATGAACTCATAGCCCCTCTCCTTCTCTCTGCAACCACATTGGATGTTTATATTATTTTTCAACATCAATATTTACATAAATTTAAGTGCACCACACAAATTATACCAAATATCCCATAGTAAATATATTTACTGCATCTACATGCTTATCCATTCACTAGTCAAGTCTTGGTCCTGATCTTAGCACTAGGAATCTATACCAACATGTTGTTGGTTGTGGAGACTAATTATCTTCCCGATTCAAATGTTTTGTTTTAGCCATATTTGGATCCTCATCCATGGTGGGTTTTTTGTGTTATGTTATTTGCATGGTTAGTTCCATGCACTATTACAATGCACCTGGCACAACGGGGGGTCACAAGGGGGGCAGAGACTCCAAGAAAAATATTTGGGCAGTTTTGGCACATGGTTTTCCAACCCTTGGTTTTCTAATTCTGGTTAAGGAATTAAGGTTGCAAATCTAATCCAGTGCAATGGATAAGGGTTTTCAGATATTGTGGAATCATATATATTATATTTAAATTTCATAGTCAATCTAGACCATTCATTACTAGGTCACATATCTAATGGTAGAGGTTATGTTGGTACCTTTTTTCCTTATAAGGCAACCCTTTTTAAAGAGGGCAATGTATTGCGGCTGTGTATGGTGAGAGATTGTAGTGTGTTTGAGAGAGTGAAGAGGAGGTTACAGTGGATGTGTTGCAAGTGGTATCCCTTCATTTTGTTGGACGAAATTAATGAAGTACTAGTTGTTTCTCCATGGATGTAGCCCATATCGGGTGAACCCCATATATTGGTGTCTCTCTTGTATTGTGTTCTTTTGTGTTTTATTTTTGCATTCATTTTGATTTTTTTATTATTATTTCTCCATGATCCAATTCCTAACAACTGGTATTAGATATGAAGTTTATTTTGTTGATAAACTCACAGGAAAGGAGGGTTCCTGGTTCGAGTGGGAGCAATGGTCGAAGAAAGAAATTTCAGGTTTGAAAATTTTAATGGCCAAAACTACCATCTTTGGAAGATGAAAATGTAGGACTATCTATATCAAAAGAATATGTTCTTACCATTAGGCATAATATAAAAGAATTTGGTGACTATGAAGGATGAATAATGGGAGGTTCTTTATAGAAAAGCACTAGGAACAATATGATCGTGCCTGAAAACATCGGTGGATTTCAGCATTTCAAAAGAAAAGGAAATAAAATATATTATGAATGAATTGGATACACTGTATGAAAAACCCTCATCCTCCAACAAGGTATTTATTATGAATCATTTATTTAATATGAAGATGTCAGAAGATGGATCCATTGCTCATAATTTAAATGAGTTTAACATGGTCACCGGTCAATTAAGTTCTGTAGGGGTAAACTCTGATGATGAGGTTAGGGATATTTTGATTTTTTTCTCATTGTTATAAATGTGGAATGGTTTGGCCACAACTCTGAGAAATTCTATCTTTGGTTCAAACACTTTAAAGTTTTAGGTTGTTGGTGGTGTTATCCTTAGTGAGGAAATGCGATGGAAAAGCATGGGTGAGACATCAGGAAATGCTTTGACTGTGGAGAATAGGGGAAGACAAAGGGATAGAGAAAAGAGGCCAGGGAATCATGGGAAGTCTAAGAAGGGTAAGTCTAAATCTATAGGGAGGCTGGAGTGTTAGAATTCTAGGAATAAAGGACACCTAAATAAAGACTATTGGTCTTGGAAAGGAAAACAAGGCGATGTACAACAAAAGAATAATCAGGAAGAAAATGTAGCAGGTGATGTGTTGCAAGATGATTTGATCATTTCATGCCACACCCCATAGGAAATATCTTCAAGATTATGTTCAAAGTGATTTTATACATGTTTATTTGGGTGATGATAAACCATGTAAAATTGTTGGAAAAGGTAAGATGCCAATAAAATTATAGAATGGAAAGCAATGGTTGTTGAAAGAGGTGAAGCACATTCCTAATTTGAGAATAAATCTAATTTCAACAAGGAAGTTGGATAGTGAAGGTTGTATAGTTACATTTACAACAAATTTGGGGAAGGTCACTAAAACATCACTGATAATAGAAAATTGAGAAAAGGTAGGTATGTTGTATTTTTGTACTAGTAATCGTGACTTTTATATTGCTTTAGCTTCTATAGGAGCGGATGCAACATTGTGACATCATGGGGTTGGGAACATGAGTGAGAAGGGGATGCAAATTATCCACTCAAGAAATTTGTTGCCAGATTTGAAGTAGGTTGATTTGGATTTCTATGAGCACTTGTTTATGGAAAACATAAGAGAGTCATATTTCTCATATTTGGGAAGGAAAAGAATATTAAAAAGTTATACCTTGTGCATACTGATGTATGGGGACCGACTTTGGTATTATCTCTTGGTGGCTCTTATTATTATGTTACTTTTATTGATGGTGCAAATAAGAAAACTTGGGTTTATTGCATTCGAAAAGAATATAATGTTTTTATACCTTTAAGAAATGAAAAGATTTAGTTGAGAATGAGAATGGAAATAAGTTGAAGTGTCTCAGATCCAATAATGGAGGTGAATACTGCAACAAGGATTTTGATAGTTACTATTCATACCATGGGATTCACAGAGAGAAGAGGGTTCTAGGAACACCACAAGAAAATGGTGTGTTAGAAAGGATGAACAAGACAATCATGGAGTGTGCAAGGAGTATGAGATTGCATGCATTATTTCCCATACACATTTGGGCAGAATCTGTGGATACTATTGTTTACTTAATAAATAGAGGGAATTCAAGTTCCTTGGATTGTGGAATTCCAAAGGAGGCATGGACAGGTAAAAATGTAAACTACTCATTTATAAATACTTTCAGTTGTGAAGAATTTACCCATATTGATAGAGAAAATAGAACAAATCTTGAGATAAAATCCAAGAAGTGTACTTTTATTAGATATGGAGTTAATGACTTTGTTTATCACTTATGGGATTATGAAAATCACAAAGTTATTAGGATTAGAGATGTGGTATTAAGTGAGAAAGTCATGTACAAAGATCAATTGCAAGTAAAGAAATAGGAAAAGGTAAACACAAAATATAGAGTTCTCGATGAAATCATAGAAATGAAATTCCAGAGGTGCCAAAAAATTAAAATGTTCAACAACAACGATAATAGCAAGTACCTCAAACTCCTACAAGCATTATTAGAAGATATACTAGGTTAATTAGACCCCGTGAACAATACTCTCCTTCAATGTATTATTTATTGTTGATTGATTATGGTGAACCAGAATGATATGAAGAAGCAATGCAGGTAAAAACTAGAAAGAAGTGGGAGCAAGGCATGAAAGAGGAGATGGAATCTTTGGTACATAACTAGACTTGGGACTTGGTTCAATTGCCTGCAAGTAAAATAGTATTGTAGAATATATGGGTTTATAGGTTGAAGGAAGAACGTGGAGGAAAAGAGAGGTACAAGTCCAAACTTGTTGTAAAGGGGTTTTCATAGAAGAAAGGTGTAGATTTTAATGAAATATTTTCTCCTATTGTTAAAATGACTTCAAATAGAACTATTTTAATTCTAGCGGCAGTATAAGATTTTCATCTTAACCAATTATATGTAAAGACAACTTTTCTCAATGGGGACCTGGAGGAAGAGATTTATATGGAGTAGCCACAGGGGTATGAGATCAAAGGGAAGGATAAATTAGTATGTAGGTTGAAGAAAAGATTGTATGGAATAAATCAGCTCCAAGGAAATGGTATTTGAAATTTGGCAGGTTTATGCCATAGCAAGGTTATAGTATATGTCATTCTGACCACTATGTTTATTTTAAGAGACTAGATAATGGCAACTATATTATGTTGTTATTGTATCTAGATGACATGCTTGTTGCAGGGTCTAACATGTAGGAAATAAATTTGTTCAAAATAAAAATAGTCGATTCATTTGTGATGAAGGATTTGGGTTATGCAAAGAAAATCCTTGGTATGAGAATAACAAGAGATAGGAAAAATCTCAAATTAAAATTGTCACAGGGTGAGTAGTACATAGAGAAGGTGTTGGAAAGATTTAAAATGTAGGATGCAAAACAAATTAGTACACATTTGGCCAACCATTTCAAATTGACTAAGGAGATGTGTCCCAAGACACAAGAAGAGATATAATATGTGTCCAAGGTTTCGCACTTGTCCAAGGTTTAGATTTGATGGTGTGCACAAGGCGAAATATTTCTCATGTAGTGAGAGTTGTGAGTAGGTATATGAACAATACAGATAAAGAGCATTGGAAGATAATGAAGTGGAGTCTTAGGTATTTGAGAGGTACTACTACTTAGGCATTATTTTTCAAGGTTCAAACATTGTTCTACAAGGATATGTTGATTAAGATATGGTAGGTGATATAGTTAGTAGGAGGAGCCCGATAGGGTATGATTTTAATGTAGATGGAATGATAGTAAGTTGGATTTCGAAATCGCAAAAGGTTGTTCCACTTTCAACAACAGAAGCAGAGTATGTAGTTGCTATAGATGCTAGTAAAGAGATAATTTCATTATATGTTTATGGAGGAAATGGGGAAGGAGTAGGATAATATAAAGTTTTATAGTGACAACCAAAGTGCCATTCATCTTGAAAAGAACTTAACTTTCCATTATAGGACTAAACATGTTCCACCTGACATATAGGAGAATCCTCAAGATGATCAACATCTCTAGATTGGAATTCACCAAATATAGCCATGGTTACACTCCCACTCATGTTGGTGTAAAAAAATTCATATGTTGTCTACATAATCAAAATTCTCTTCAAGCAGGTTCACCTCTACCTTACAACCACATTATGCTTCATGTGCAACAAGAACATGTTTCCTCCCACTCCAAATGTCACATTGGGTTTCATCATGTAAGTAAACAATGGATGATCCACTATAATTCTTTTCATTGCGTGCCCACAAGCATTTTCCAAGACTTCCATTTTTTCTCATTATCTTTTCCTTATCCTTCATGGTTCCACTCCATTTTCTAGCCACGTCACTTTGATAATTTGGTGTTTTTTTTCTTATGGAAACACCTATCACCTTTCATTAAACCACTAATGGAAACATCTCCTTTTTGCCTACATACATTCCAATGTACCAAATGAACTACTTCTTGACTTCTAGGAGTATCGACAAAAAAATGATCTTTTTCAAATATGTGTTTTTTTTCTAGATTTGAGAAGTTCATGCTCACATTGAGATCCTTGGATCACACCTTTGAAGCCCCTTTCTTGTAGGATATTTCTAATATTTGATGTCGATCTACAATTTGAAATGTGTGTGATCACATAAATATTGTATAGGGTGTTATCACATAAAGATCACTCATAGAGCTATACAGTGGGTCACCAGAATGGTCATTGATACAATACAATAAAGTGCATACTCATTGCATTAATACGATATACTCAACAAAACATCAGAACTATGGAAAGTGGTTTTTTAATCATATGTGCAACCTTGCAATCTATATTTTGTGCAATCTATGTGTGTTTGCATGTTTGTTTCTTTGAAACATGTGTAGATCCACTTGAAGTGAAATCTCACCAACATTCAAAGCGTTAAATGCAAAAAATCCCATCACAATACTCATGAACTAAGCTACAAGGATGTCTCAAGATCTATGCCATTGAAATTTGGTACTTTAAGTGGTTCCATGTTCACTCAGACATGGGAAACCACATCCAAGTTCAACATCTCTTTCACACTTGGAACTATTTTTTATGGAGCTTGATCAAAGTCTATAAATATATGCCACAGGTATGCATTTCTAATATAGAAGGTTAAGAATTTGTATGCTTCTTAGATGATCATCTTTTTCAATATGTCACTCTTGCATTCATAGCTTAAAGCTTTTTGCATTGATCTTTCCCATTAGAGATCTTCTTGCACACTACTTTTTCAAAGGAAGAGAGAAGGCCACAAGGAACAACAAAGGTCCCTCCCAAGGAGGACAAAAGTGCTCATTCCAATTCTCTATGGTGTATTTATTTGGTCTTTCAATTTGTTATACATTTTATCCTTGTTTACATTTCATAGTGTTATTTTTCCCATGCTCTTTGTATTTATGTTTCTTTAATTTGTTATACATTTTATCCTTGTTTACATTTCATAGTGTTATTTTTCCCATGCTCTTTGTATTTATGTTTCTTTTTGTTTACTTGTCTAGCACTAATGTTTTGTGTTTATGGACTAACTCTAACGTTCTAACTATGGTGTAAATCTAGCCCAAATTTATCCCATTTTACACTTAACGGTCTCTTTTTGTTCACACAAGTGATGAAAAATACCAAATAGATTGACAACTCACTTGGTTTTTAATTCATTATTTTTATTCCTTAGGCTTGTGTCGATTTTTCTCTCATTTTTATTGTGTTGCAGGTTACATAATCAACCCATTCAAGGGTTTAAACTAAGCCTGCATACTTTTTCCATCCATGATTCTGAAATCTATGTGACTTTCGAAAATAGACACGCAAAGCCACACAATTCTCACATGTTATGATGTTTTTGACCTATGTGATTTGTGTCTTCTGCGTCTATGTTAACAAATAGATTCACACATATCCCTTTTTTTCTTACACTGTGGCTAATTTTCACTTTAACTTGTTGATAGGAAAAAAGGGTTCATATTTCACTTTGTGAACATACAAAATCTACTTTTGAGTTGAACGTCTTTCTTGCATAGAAGATAATCCAAATTACATAGGTAAGGGACATAAAAAGAACCATGCTTTCTTTTTTCCTTACCACATGGATGGCCTCTTGAGCACTTGAAATATTTTGTTTTATTTTTTTATTTCATCAAACACTTTTTTGGGACTAGGAGCCTATATATTTACCTTATTATGGTCTCTACCTACACTCATTGAGTCATCTTGGTAGGTCGGAAAATGCCTAAATATTTCTTTGTCTCCCTTTGTCATTTACAACCAAACATATGGATTAAGAAAAAAGTTGAAAATAAGCACCCCCAAGTGTGCACATTACTTTACTTTTCCTCTTTCAATTTTTTTTCAAAAACAACACATATATATAACTAGGTGAAGTAGAAGTACCCATACATGTGCATGTTTTCATTGTTTATTTGTAATACAACACTAGTAAGTTTAAAGTGTTGGAAGGACCACAATTGTCCCCATGTTTTTACAATTAAGAGAAGTTTGATTTTTGCAAAAAACACTTAGCGAGTTAAAGGTTGTAAAGGACCCCATATGTCCATATCTTAACCATCTCGGAATAGTTTCATTTTTAAGCAATTTACAATTTCACAAAGATGCAAATCACATCTAGAGATTAATTAGGGAAAAGTAATGGGCCCCATGATGCCAACATATTGTAATTTTGCTCATAAAAAATATTTTCACACACTTCACCCTTGCACACATTTTCACTCACACACCAAAGGATTTTCAAAGTCCTCTTTCATTGAGTATGCTCTTCCCCTTGTGCCTAAAAGTGATCTAAAAGAATTAAAAAAACTCAAGAGTTATAAGGAAATTTCTCACCACACCCTTAAGTGAATGGATTGGATCATGACCCCAATCCTAAAATTTTAAAAACACAACTTTAAATAACCAATTAAAATCCTCCTTTGTGAGGTCACAAACCAACATTTTAGTATAGGTTAGGATTTCAGGGGTAGGTATCCAAATAACCCCCCATTATCACTTTTCATTTGAAACATATCAATTGAATTTTTAGGGTACTTTTAAAAAATCCTTCATCTCAAGTGTGTTGCACAAAGGTAGGGAGATACCCGTGAAGAGGAAAAGGCTTAGGTATGGTTGTTCCTATGAGACTTCTTGATCCACCCAACTCTTGTGAGGTTTCCCAACCCATGACTTATTTTTGAGGCTAAGAGTCCCATGTCCCCACTTGAAGGAGGTGACCTAGTGGAAAAAAAACTAGGATTTTTAATAGAGGTGGTAATTGTGGGATGCAAATGCACCTAGGTCAAATTTTGAACGACTATTGGGAAATGTTGTTAATTCCTTCAGGACATGCACCCAATACCCCTGATTATAATTGGTTATTTCACACCTTCACTAGCCTTTCTTCTAGTGGGTTTATGCTCCATTGACAAAAGCTATTGGAAGGCCCAATGACTTTTTGAGAGGAAGGATGCTAAGTCTTTAGCACTTGTGATTTCAATTTTTCACCCCCACTTGAAAAAAAATCCCATCCTACCCAAACATTTTACTTAAGGTAATATATGTATTTTTTTGCATCCATTGACACTTATTGTATTCAACTTTGTTCTTTGTTAAGGTAGGCCATATTTATTTCAAAAGCACCAGTTAGTTATATTTCACTTACCAATCATACACATTTTTCTAATCTAGAATGATAGGGGACCCATTATCTTCCTGACGTTCTAGACACATGCAACGTCTCCCACCGATATTAGAAGGTATTCGAGGTTCTATTTCCTCACTGATTCGACCTCCACTCTCACCATCACCCATGAGTGTGGTAGTTCTTGGTTCATTCTCATTAGGATCAACCTTTCTTAGTGCTACTGCCCAAAACAACTCGTCTAGTGTCCCTCCCTCATTAGGAACCAACCCTCAACCATCAATCACAATGGTAGGAAAAAAAAAACTACCATACATGGCTTCATTGAATATTCTCAATTTAACGAAGCTCACCAATGATCCCATGCCACCATAGGGAAAACAACAGGTTGGTGTCAATTTTGTCCAACCTTTGCCAGTATGATAGGTTCAATAATTTGAGCAATTGAACATGGTTAACCTTTCCAGCCCATAGAAAAATAGGAAGAATAAAGGTAGGAATAAACCTAATTCCAAACAGGGATAGGGGGAAAACCCCTAACAAAAAAATACTCAAATATGAGGAAATACTAATGCTGAGAATCATAACCAAAATGATGGAAAAAAGAATGACCAACAACGAAAGGGGAAGAACATGTTGTGGGGGATGGATTCCCTTTTCTCAACACAAGGGGTTAAACCCAAGGACAAGGCCCAATTAGAGTCCTCCCTATTGGGTGTGGAATAATTCTCTAGGTTAATGGTCCAGGAACTGTTCGATGGGATTTAAGAGTTATTAAATTCACTTTTTTTTTATTTTCCTATTTTCCATGTTGGGTTTTCTTTATACGTAATGGTAAATCAATTATTCATTTGAGAGAAACTACCCTAGGGATAACCTTTAGGTATGGCATAAAAAAACATGTGAGGCTTCAAAGAAATAATTCGAATAACTGATCACTAAAAGAAAAGGAAATATGTGAAAGAACAAAATGAATTACTTCTCTTAAAGATAATTTTTTTAAAGAAATATGAACATAGAATAAAAGAATAACTAACTTATATACTTCCAAGAAATAATTCCAAGCAAGATCAAGTTAAACTACCATCCTAACAAGCATGTAACTATCAAGTTGTAATTCTATCAATAACCATGAAATAATTATGTGATTGTTGAATCTTAAATAAATCCAAAATACTTAATGTAAAACAAATTAAACGAGATTTGAAACTAATACCAACAACTTACACAATCAACAAGCTAACTTGATAAAATAGAATCTCTTACTAGACATTAGAGACATGATAATTGAGTGTAGAACAATCCACCCTCCAATCACAACACACAATGGTTTGGTAAAACTTCTTCAACCCCTTAGGATCTTCTCTATTAATTGTGAAATAATACTCAATTACAATAGTGAAAATTTTAGTTTGCCAAAGGTATTTCCTATGAAGGTGACTCATTTATTTATACAAAATTAAAAAACTAAAAAAAATAAATTAGCAACTAAAAATAACTGAAACCAAAATATAGTCAATATGACTCAGGCGATTTGGGAGTTCTGGGGCTTGTGTGTCCGTCCAAATACTCAGACCACTATGAGAAGAGTTCAACACATCTGTCATTGTACGGAAACTTACGTTGATCCATTGACATGCTTAATGCATTCTTTATATTTATAAAATGATCGGTGTACTTATCCATTTTTCTTGTTAACTGGTCCATTTGGTCAATAGTATTGATCTACTCAACCACATACTTATGCACGTGCCCTCTTTCAACCACTGATATCTTTTGTACCCCGCTTTTGTACTTATCAACACTTCTCTGCAATCCTGCTAATACTTATTCTATCAGCCAAAAATATGATGGGGAACCAAAAGTTGGTAGTTGGAGGTTGGCCATCATCCAATTTATCTTTTCCTAGGTCCAATTGCACATTTCCCATTCTTCCTCTACTCTTTCCTTTGGTTCCTCTACAATGATTTCCCAATATTTCACGGTCCAATGCATCTAGGAGGGGCATTCTTCAGATACAATTTATATGTCATGATCTTCGACACTTTTATCCTTTTGTACTTGTTGGAGGAATTCAACTCTGTCTAGTGCTCTACCACCCTTTTAATCCCATATAAGGACTTTCGTGTGTATGATCCCCGGGAGTAGAGATTCTTCCTGAAGCCCAAGTTCCTTTATCACCATATCATATTGAATTTTAAGACACTTGTCATGTTCTTCCCACGAGGTCCTTCCTTATATTTGATGCTCCTCCTGCCTCTTGATAATATTGTTCTTGATGCTTGAGTGAAACTACTTATTATTTAACCAAATCCAACTCTCCTTCCTCTACTACAACCTTTTCAAAGAAGGCATGGGAGATGGCGAGTCTAGATGAAAATAATTCACTCATCTTGGCCCTTTTGGTATCAAGGATTACTTCTTCCAATGTGCAAAGTACATTATTTTCTAATGTTGTCTTCCTATTCCTATGGGTCCTATTCACAATGGACCTCATCTTCCGGTCATAAGCAAACAACTCAATATCAACCAACTCCTCAACAGGTTAGGGAATATGTTGATCACCCCAAGAAAATATATTACTTAGAATTCTAGGGGTATAGAAGTGTTGAAAGATGGGGCCTTGACTTTCTTCCTTGGATGGAGAATCCTTCCTTCCCTCTTTAACATGTGTTTCAAGCCTTGTCTCATATGTGGAGGTGTCCTATGTTTTGTCTTGAGTTTCCTCCTTCTTATCCTCAGCTAATGACCCTACCATTGAATTTTTAGCTCATTTAATCTTATCCAGAGTCTGCTTAGGTATGGTATCTTTAGGTGATTTATCAGTTTTTTTACCTTTCTCCAAGTTTTTCTCAGGTGTGGTATTCATGTCCTCGTCATTATTCTTATTGCTTCCTGCATCTTCACCACCTGTACCATTATCACCACCTTTATTATTATCCTCACTTGTATTCTATCCTTGTTTACCATCTTTATCTAGCTAGGTATCTGGTACACCTGTATTTCGTTCCTAATTCATTAGAAAAGGTACTTCTAGATCTTGACCACTAGTTGGACTTTGATCTTGTCCAATGTTTGTCTTAGTGGTGTCCTATTTATGTGTATGTGGCATGCTTACTGTTCTCATCACCTGTTTCCATGTTCTTTCCCCCTATTGGATATGTTCGAGGTTCTTCCTTAGTCATGTTCTAGTTAATAACGAGGACACCATTTTTGTCCCACTATTCTTCATCGTTAGTAAGATCAATGATCTTAGAAGGATCTATAACTGTTGCAAGCTTCTCTTGTTCTTACTTGAGACTCTATTCTTTTTCTTTCTCTTCGTTGATCTTTTCCATTTCCTCTCATTTCCTTTCTTCTTCTTCTTCTTGCCAAGCCTTTTCTTCTCAATCCCTCATCCTTTTCTCTATAAAATCTTTTTTTCTCTGTCCCTTTTCAACCTTTTTTCTTTGCTCTGTCAACAATTTTGAGCACCATCTTCCTCCTCTTTCTTCCTCATATCCTCTTGCTTCTTCCTTTGTTGTTCTTTTTCTTTGAGAACCCTCTGTTGTTTTGCTAGTAAGGCCTATTGCTCATGTTTTTCCTTTGATATCTTCTCTTCTACCTTCTTTTCTTTGTCAGCTTCTTTGTTAGAGGTAGCTCTTTTATTTCTCTTTTTAATTTGTTCTTCTAGAGACAATGAGGTAAAAATAGTTATATTAGGGTGGGATTTCATTTTCTTCACCTCCTTCCAATCTAGAGCATACTCAGCGAAAAGTTATTCTTTCCACTTCTTGTGACCATATGGCCAACTCAAAGACACCTTTTCAGCATGGTTAAGGACCAAACCTTTAGGACCATGCTTTTTTAACCTTCCATTCATGAAACTACACTCTAATTTAACTTGTCCTTCTTGTTTTTCATGCTTAGCATCCCTTACTGCATAATAACCAACCTGGAAACCATAAGGGATACATAATATTTTATTTTCTTTGACTAGTGTGGCATTGAAACCCTGCATTATAGATTGGTATCAAATTTCTCCAACTACAAGATTATCATGAACATAAATAGGTAATAAATGAGGTGGACTGGTGGCTCCATAGATGTGAAAGTAGGTATGCTTCTCCTCCAAGTAACAATTACCTATGTATGCTAGAATAATTTTGGTATGCTTATACAATCTAGGACATTATTGTCCGAAGATAAGGAAGTAGATTTGGGAAATGAAGAAGTCGCAGACAGGGATGATTTTAGGGGCTAAATTTCGCTCATGGGCTAATTTTCCATGGTTTTTCCAAAAACGAGATTCGTTATTTTAAAAATGATTCGCCCAAATTCTATAGGATAAAATTATTTTACCTTAAAAATCGCCAAAATTTAATAAAAATTATATAAAATCCTTATAAATTTGAATAGTTTTACAAAAATATCGCCAATAATTTATAGTTGGCATATGAAGGATTAGTAAGATTCACCAAGGTTTCTACATTTTAAAATAAATTTCCATCCTTAAAATCATCCTTGGTCACAGATATGAGAATAGGACCTCTTGCATTTGTTATGCCATAACATGATAAAGTAGGCATGCACTGTGGGCTCAAAGACTTTCCAACTAAGTGACAACCTTGGGAATGTGTTATGAGCACACAAAACATCACGTAGGAATGACACCATATGAAATGGAGGAGCAGTGTTTGGTTGTGGTGTCTGGTCTTGACCGATTCTAATACTGAGTTGTTTTGAGATGATGGCTCCCCAATTAAACACCCTACTCCATATAACCACATGGTATGCCAAAGGAAACTAGACTTCATAAAAATGAGAGCAATACTTCTCTGCTTACATTTTTCATAGTAAAAACATTGCATACATGTAAGGATCCCTTAGCCCTATGATAAAATATGTTCCTACTAACCTGTTGAAAAAATTATTTTCTTCCTTCCACCAGTTCCAGAGGATTTTACTAGTGTCACATTTATGTTAAAAGGCGTTTACAAAATCCTTATTAAGGGATTCCTCATGCTCTAGGAATTCGTAATATATATTAATATCTCGTGGGAGGAAAGACCCAATACATTCCCCTTGGCCATTGATAATTCTACAATTTCGGGGGTCAATGTGATTGATGACCCATTCTATTAGATATACACATGGAAATATTGGTGCCCTAGAGGATACTGAGAGCAACCTGGACCTTATAATAAACAAGGGTGTTGTCTAATTGTTTTATGAAATGGATTTTTTCCTCGGAATCCGCCAACATAAATATGCACAAAATCACTATTTGTTTTTGTTTAAAGTCCATTTCTGAATGCAGAAATGGATTTGGAATGACGAAAAATACCTTGGCACTCGTAATATACCGAAATAATCACTCAAGTCTGTGGATCTAACAATTTCTTGTTGGATTTCAGGCAAATGTTCCCGGAAAAAATCACCATAAAAGAATCATTTCATAGAACGTTTAAACTATGGAATAAACAATAAAAATACATCGTCAACTTCTCTAGGTTCTAGGTTGTTGTGGGGGGTTGATTAAGGATATTCTTGGTCTTTGAACTTAATGAATAAGTCATTCCAGAAAGGAATTGGTACCTGAGTGACAACTCTGCCTCCTGTGCACGTCTTTGTGTCCCAAAATGAGGGCACATGTGTTGAGATATTCATTGATGGGATTCTAATGAGTGTTTATGTTCCCTTTGATGTGGAGGGTTCTTCTACTTGCAAGGGTGCATAACTAGAACCGGATTTAGCGCCCCTTGAAAGGCTAAGGCATAAATCAATATTTTTAATGGTTCATATTTACTCTCCCTCGTGATCAGACGATTAGGATTAGCTCTCATCGACAATTGGAGAGAAACGTATGCGTGGGAACTTGAAAGGCTAATTGATCTGGCCGACACTTTATGAGTTCATCGACATCAGCGGACATGAGCACATACATATTATAACAGTTCACCAAAACCCTCCGACTGCCGATAGTTATCCATACAATGGTGACGTGGAATTGACGTACTTAGCTGCTGTGGTGGGTGACGTGGTGTTTACGTGGCGATGATGCACTATGAAAGCTGATGTGGCATCTATGAAAGTTGACGTGGCAGTTGTGAGTCTCCGAATGAAACCCTTTCCTTTGATAAGTTTAACGGCCATGATTTCTTTACTCTCTTAATCAGACAGTTGATAGAGATACTTCAAACTTTCCACTATCAACGACTCGATGTTGATTTATGACTTTGTTCTCATGCATGGGATTTCGACTCACGTCGATGGTTGCATCAAGAGATCAGCATAACACATATGCATACACATTGCTACTTGATAGCTCTCGACGTTGATAATACGATTGACATGTGTTATAAAACTCTATCAGGTCAGGCCTTTTGGCCTTTTTTTGTTCCTTCCCCTTTTGGGCTCTTTTTAGAAAGCAAACTTTTAAAGTCCTTTGTGAATTATTCCTTTTTATTGGTTATCCCACCTTACATAGATATGTGTGTTTCTTAGCTAGAGTTTTTCTTAAGCTTCATTTATGGCTTAAAAAATGGTTAAAGAAAACAACAAAACAAAAATGTAAAGGAACAAAAAAAAACAAAAATGCCAAAGAATCTAAAACAAATGACAGAAGATCAAAAAGTCAAGAATAAAAAAGAAAGTGTTACTCTAAAATGTCAAAAAATTTAAGGGTATATTGAGTGCTCAAGAGAGCAATAACCTTTAGACAAACTTTCCCTGCACATTATGTGGCGAGTATGGGAATTATACTCACCACTACCCTTAAATCATGGATTTCAAAAGGATGAAGGAATCTATGAACACTCAAGGGCCCTTGGCCCCTTAGGGTACCTCGTTGGCTCAATAAAAATTTCCTTAACCTTCGTCTCCAACAATATTACATAACCCCTTCCCCCAACAAGGAGTTGTCACTACACAATAAGAAACTGGGCCCTCTGCTTAGCCAATGGGACAGTATCCAACCCCAGGACAAGCTCAAGCCAAAAATTCTTCTAACCATAGCATCCTCATGAACATCGCAGATATCCATTTGCAAACCCACAACTATTAGTATTATATTCCCCTTGACTTACCTCCAACCATGTTAGATTCCACGTAATCTCCAACTAGTACACCTTTGATTATTCCATTTCATAGTGGTGACCCTACTCCAAGGGTACTAAAGGAACCTTTATTGTGCAACTCTCATAACCCACATGCACGTGAAACTCAAAAATATTGCATCGTGGATGAACTAGCTCAATCCCCTACAACCATGTTCATACTCAAGGTCTTGTGAAATTGTCCGTCATAAAGGAAATCTATGATATTAGCATTGGGGGCATTCAACTCTTTCAATTCCCACCTTATTACATTTAATTTAGACAACTATGAACCTCAACTCCACTCCTTGGTTGCTTTCCAAATCCTAGTCAAAGTTCGGAACATTACCATTCACAAGTGCATTGTCGATGAGGAAGCCTCCGCCTATTGCACTATGTCCAAAAACATCTAGTACAAGCTAGGCTCCCCTAAGCTGACCCCTTTTTCTATCACCCTTCAGGTCTATGATGGCCACCCATCCAACCTGAAGGGATTTTTCAAAATGTCCTTGTAGATCTAGTGGGAAAAATGGTCTTGATGGACATCGAGGTCATAGAATACCCCTTGGACTACAACATTCTCCTTGGTTGTAGATACATGTACATAATGAAGGTAGTCAATTCATCTGTGTTTCACACCAAGATATGCCCTCATAATGGGAAAGAGTTTATGATCGGCCAATTGACACATTACAAACCTCAACCCATTACAAATTTGGATAACATCCTTCACCTCATTGGAGCACAACCAAAATGTCCATCTTTCCTGGAAATAGGTCTAGGGATATTCCAAGACCCCTCTCTCCTCGATACATACCAGGGTGGACCACCATGTGTTCCACCCTCGGGTTCTACCCAAGTATGCATTATCAATTTTGTTATGAAAGAACCAACTTCCCCATCTACCCCTCAGACGCCATCCATGAATTACCAAACCACGTCTTTGTTGGCCATTCCTCACCCCCTAACCTAGATCTTGTTCTTATACCCACCACTAAGAGTTATGACATACCAGGTAGGAAATACACTCATGATTCCCAACACGGTGTTAGCAATACCTGTGTGGTATCTTGACTCATCATCTATTGTACTACTACCTACAATTCCACCTCAAACAATCACATTACCTGTGTATACCCTAGTTAACCCATTAATTCCACAACCTGGTCACACAGTTGGGGGAGATAATCTAAACATTGGAGGCATGAAGAAAAATGTTGGGGGAAATACTTTGACCACTCATAGATTACAACCCCCTTACTCTCTCTATGAAGAATGAGGTCAACCAATGAACTTGTGTCCCATTCTTCAAGAGTTAAGGAACCTCATCCATCTACCCCAAAAAACCCCATTGGACTCCTAGACTCCTGACCAATGTCACATTGTCACTTGGTGTTTTACATTCATACATCATACTACCAAAAAAACTTGCATAGGGAACAAGTGCCATGTCCTCTATTTCTTCCTGCATCTTTGGACATGTTCAATGGTTAGCCTTACTCCCATAGGATTTGGTACCTTGACCAGTTTGCAATCCTGCATGTTGAAATGATTCAAGACTGTTTCAATGTACTTTCTCTCATTTAGCCAAATCTTTCTAACTGTTTGATCTCTCTTGATATCCATTCCCAAAATGAAGTTTGATGCACCAATATCTTTCATGTCGAACTTGAAGGACAACTTCCTTTTCACCTCCTTTGTTGCATCCATGTTGTTTCCGACCAACAACATGTCATCGACATACAAAGCTACATATACGAAATACCCACCCGCTTCCTTGGAATATACATAGTGATTAACCTTACTTCTCAAAAATCCCAAACTAAGGATGTATGTGTCAAAATTTTGGTACCACATCCTTGGTGGTTGCTTTATACCATAAAGGAATCTCTTCAAATTGCATACCAGATCCTTCTTTCCCTTTACAACAAATCCTTTAGGTTGTTTAACGTATAATTTTTCTTCTTGGTCCCCATGTAGGAATGTTTTCTTCACATTCGTTTTCTCTATCTCAAGATAAAATACTACAACTAGAGACATTAGTATTATAATGGAAGTTAATTTTGCAACAGGGGAACAAATATCACCAAAGTTGACTCCCTCGAATTGGGAATACCCTTTCGCTCCTATTTGATCTTTGAATTTGTTGACTTGACCTGCTATGTTCAACTTTTTCTTGAACACCCACTTGCTACCAACATGGTTCCTTCCATTAGGTAGCTTTACCAAATCCCACGTCTCATTCTTGTGCAAGGATTCCATTTCTTCGACCATGGTGTCCTTCCATAGTTTACCCTTTGTCGATTCAACTTCCTCCTTGACTGACTTGGGTTCCTTGTTAGTGGAAGATAACACAAATGCAAAATAGAAATCAAGTGGACTATACTTTTTAGTTGGTTTCCATACTCATTCATACCTCCGTACAATCGAAGTTAGTTGCTCCACCTCTTCATCTGATTTAGTCGACTCATATGAATCATGTTCATCATTCCAATGCTCAAACACCAACTTCTTTGGTTCTTTTACCATTTGAACCCCTTCAATATTGGAATTTCCACCTACTTCCATGAATATCACATCTTGAATACATTGTCTTTCTTAAAAATGGATCCCATAGTTTATATCCTTTCAGTGCATCCTTGTATACCATGAAAATACACTCTACTGCCTTATTATCTAGCTTGTTCCTCTTCTCCTTGGGAACATGCACAAATGCATCACATACAAAGAATCTAAGATGTGACAATGAAGGATTATTACCAAACCATACTTCATCTAAGTTGAGTCAACTAGCATTGATGAAGGAGACCTATTTACCAAATATTTTGTAGTGTCAACTACCTCTACCTAGAACATTTGTGCGAGCCCTGCACCACTAAGCATGCTCCTTTCCTTGTCCATCAACATCATATTCATTCTCTCAGGGAATCCATGTTGTTGTGGGGTATATGGTGTGGTATTTTGGCATTCTATGCCACACTACTTACAGAACTGCTCAAAATCCTTTCCACATAATTCACCACCATTGTCAGTTCTTGACACCTTAATCTTTTTATCTATCTGGTTTTCCACAAGATATTTAAACTCTTTGAATTTCTTGAAAACCTATGATTTCTTCCTCGAGAAATGTATCCATGTCTTCCTGGAAAAATCATCTATGAAGGAAACATAATACAATGATCCACCAAGTGAAGGGACCACCAGTACATGCCTAAACATGCCACTATGAATTAATTCCAGAACCCCCTTTTCCCTTGTTGCTCCATATGGGAACTTTACCCGATTTTGTTTTCCATATATGTAATGTTCCAAAAAAATTATTTCTAGATTACAGTCGGGAAAACCTTCGACCATACCTTTTTTGTGCATAGCTCGAAGTCCTTTTTTTCCAATGTGTCCCATCCTTTGGTGCCATAACATGGTCAAGACAACTTGACAAAGAACAATTGAGTCAGTGGGAATAGACTTGGCTCAAGCTGAATCGAGTTGAGTTGAATTCACAGTCGAGTTGGATTCAGACACAATGTTGCATCTAGTCGAGTCAACACTCCCTAATAACTTGTATAGGGTTCCAATCCACACTCCTTTCATTAATACCATTGCTCCCCTGACCATTTTTCATGTATCCTTCTAAAATAAAGTATGCACACATGCATCACTCATTGTGCAGAAAGATGCCATATTTCTTACCAAACTTGAAATATGTAGCACACCTAGAAGGGTTTGACTCTTCCCATCTTGTAGTATCAATCAAACTCTGTCTCGTCTAACAATTTTGGTTGTCGATTTGTTTCCCAAGAACACACATCCCCCTTCATATCTCTCATTATCACAAAACCATTCTCCATAAGGTGTCATATGAAAGGATGCACCTAAGTCTATCAACCAAACATCATGATCCAACTGTGTATTGGTCGATGCTAGATACACATCACCTCTTTTATTCATATTTGTCCTTCTCTTAGTCGACTGTTTCTTGTCGGATCCAAGACCAATTTCATTCACTTTCGACTAACAATCTCTTTTGTAGTACCCGACTTTAATGCATTCCCAACATCTTCTCATCGAATGAACTAGGGATTTAGATATACCCTTCGACTTATACTTTCTACCATACAATTTTCCTTTATCTCCATTAATTGATTGACCTCTCACCATCAAGGCATCCTTGGTCGATGCTTCCATGTTCTTTTGTCTCATTCTCCTGACAACAAAGATTCAACCACGTCTTCAAGTGTTAATGTGGTTGAATTACTCCCTATAGCCATGACTAAGCTATCCTAGGAGTTTGGAAAAGAACACAACATGATTATACATTTCTCCTCCTTAGTGATTTTAATATGAACATATAATAGTTGGTTTATTACAATATTGATTGAATTCAGTTACTCTATTACTGAGCTCCCATCACTCATCCTCAAAAGATACAACTTATTTCAAAGAAACAACTTGTTTACCAGGGATTTCGACTCGTACAATCTTCCCAACGTGTCCCACGGTTTCTTGGCCAAGTATTCACCTGAGACATTTAACAACACCGAATTCGCAAGACAAATTTGAATCTTAATCCTTTCACTTATTTTGAGTTTTCCCATTCTTCCCTTGACATACCCATCATAATGATTCCAGGACTTACGACTGCCCATTGTTCTTAATTTACAAGGAGATCTTCCATCTTAAGCTTCCAAAACTCAAAATTCTAGCCATTGAATTTTTCGGTCACTATTCTCAAACCGCTTGCCATTATTTCAAGCATAGCATTAAAGATCTATGACTTATGACTCCCACTAGACCTAGGCTTAGCTTAGATCCAAGATCTTCTTAACCTTTCTCTGATACGACTTGTATAGAGAAACAAGCAAGCTATGATACCAAATGTTGGGAAAACTATCCCTTACACTAAAGAAACCAGGAAAGAGAAGACATATTCAAAGCATAAAATAAATGACAAACACACAATACACATAAATTTTACCCTGGAAACCCAAACGGGAAAACCATCATTCCTTGAGCGTCTTTCTCTCTTATTGTATTATTCATTAATTGAATAAAGAGTTACATGACTAACCTTGGTCCACGAGTAAGACATAATCACCATCACACTCTCTTTCTTTACACAAGATCAACCCTGGAGAAAATTTGGCTTGCATCTACATGACCAACAACCCTAATGTGAATATCAACTTAATACAATTACAACGTGCCTTATTTATAGGATTTATTACATGCAAAACCCAAAAATGGTTACGTATCCATGCAGATGATTGGTTGCAATCCCATGAATCTCGGGATTCTATTATAGTAAACTATTGGTTTATTTACCAATATACTTCCTAGTTGACCTCTAGTCAGTCTTCAGTTAGTTTCCACTCCACCTCGTGTCGACCTCCTATTGGTTGACCCTTCAACTTCCAGTCGATCACTTCAACCTTCGAATTTCTCATTGGTATTTTTGAGTTCGACTTTCCTGGTCGATCGCTTCGACCTCGACATAACCATTAGCTTGAATTGACTCGTCAGTCAACTTATCACGCACTCGATCCACCTTGAATAGACAATCGGATGATTGTTCTTTTGCTGCAAAGAATATAACAACCCAACATTCACATCCATCCAATCCCATTCTTCCTGCTTGACATCAATGGGTTTATTCTTTCTCAACATGATTGAAAGATCCCTCTTAATAAATACATACTCCACCTTCATCTTCCATACATTAAACGTTTCCATCATAGGCTTCTCAATCTCCATCCTTATCACCAATCCCATATATTTCTGCTAGAAATTTGGCTTCCTCAAGCTTCAATGGATGTTTTCACAATCTGAGAATGCCTCCCACCAAGACAAAACACCTACATCACCCTTCATAATTGCTATGAAAGACAAAACCACTGCTCAACTATGCAACTTCAGTGATGCATCCACTACTTCAACAATTCATCTCCTCATAGAGAGCAAAAACTTTCAATCCTCCTAGCTCTAAGAGAAATCATGTCAAATTATAAATCTCCTTAGGCAAAACCAACCTAGCACTCCATGCCACAACAAAAGATCCCACCAAATGGAAATTCTCTCCCCATCTCAGATACTATTTGTTGGCACAAAGGCGCACTACTCGCTAAATTAAAGATGAGCTAGTACAATATAACAATATACCAACCCCAATGTTAAGTTAGGATGATAAACGATAAAGGGAAATAATCAAAAGGAAACTATGTATAAAGGAGACCATACTGTTCTCAAGAGATAACGATAACACAAGAGAAAACTCATATAATATGGTGATGGGTTATCGTATGGTTGAAATATATTTTTATATATGCAACACACATACATCATTAATACAACCTCATCTCAATTGGTTGAATCATCCACCCAATGCATGTTGCTGACAGGTAAGAAATAGGTCACAGGTTCAAATATGGTCGAGTATCTTAGGGTTACTTGTTGCTATTGTGGTTGGTGGTTGAGCCACCCTCCATTTGGATATTCTAGGGAAGAGGCGGGGATCCAACGAGGTTTTCCTTGGAAAAACTTCCCAAGGGTTAGCTCAACTGGTTGAACCATTTCCCCAAGGCATGTTTCCAATGGGGAGGCCATATGTTACAAGTTCAAATCTAGTCGAGTTTCTCAAGGTTGCTAGCTACTATTGTGGTTGGAGGTTGAGTTGTCATGCATTAGGATGTTTCAAGGAATATGGAGGAATCTTGCAAGGTTTTCCTTGAGGGGGGGAACCCAAGGGTTATTTCAATTGGTTGAACCATGTAACTGAGGCATGATGCCAACAGGGAGGCCATAGATTTTAGGTTCAAACTCCAGTTGAGTCCTCGAGGATCACTGTTTGTTATTATGGTTGGTGGTTGAGTTTCCCTCCATTTGAATATTATGGGGAAGAGGGGGATCTTGCAAGGTTTTCTTTGGAATATATATATATATATATATATATATATATATATATATATATATATATATATCATAAGGTTAGCTTGATTAGTAAATGAACTTGTGCTAAGAAACCAGAGAACCTGAGATCAAATTTCATCAAATCCTATGAGGTTATTAGTCTCCTATGTCACTAGTAATGAGTCCCCTTTCATAAAAAAATTCCAAAATTCCAAAAAAACAAAAAAAAATAGGCAAAAGATAAATTATATTGTGTATGAGAGTGGGATGAAATTATTTCCTCTCTAAATATAATGGTATTAATCATCACTAACCCCCAACACACACACATATAATCATTTTCAATATCCATATATGACACATAAATTTCCAAATATCCACTTGATTTTGGGATCGGGTGATGACCTAAAAATATCTATAACTTTATTCCAAGCACCATGTAATTTACAATGGCTTATGCCAAAGTTCACATCTAGAAAATAACAATATTTTTATGATACCAAATCATAATACATAAAAATATTTACAACGATTTTTTCCCTTATTAGTCCCTTCGGGATGCAGGGACTTTATAAATCACTTTGCTACCATTTTAATTTTTTTTCACATAAATCCATATACATATCAATTTTTAAGCCTAATTTGGGATTTAAAAATATAAAACACGCTTTTTCTCCACCAATCAAATATACAAATGCTTTTCCTCAATGAATTAACTAATTCTTTATCTTATTTGGCTTCATATTGAGGCATAACTAAGATAAATTGCAGACAACTCACCAAATTTCTATATTTCATTGCTCTAAGGTCGATTAATGTTATGAATCACTTAGCATTAGTTTCATTGTTTTGTCTTAGCATCTTATGTTACCTAAGTTCGGATTGGTAAACTTAGGTGAAATTTATTTTGTGTAGATAGAAAAGGCTTACCTATCTTCTTGAATTTGGCTTTGTTTTCCTTTGCGACTCTTGCCAAGACACTCCTCTTTCCACAAACCAAGACACTCCTCTTGCCACGAGACACCTCCTAGAAATGTCCTTCACTGTTCTTTCTCACATTTAAGCTAACTCGCTATGACAAACCTTCTTGGGATATGGTGGCGTCTTCTTCATTTCCCTTCATGTACCAACTCCTTCATCACCCTTTACTACCTTCTTCATCCCCCTCCTTCATCGCCCTTTACTTCCTTCTTCATCCCCATTCGTGTATCCCTACTTTATCGCCCTTGTATTTCCTTCTTCAACCTGCTTTCTCTTCAATTGGTTTGATTGGGGCGTGTAATTTATTGTGAGGGATTTGTCGCCACTACTTGTGATGACTCTCTATCAAATGGAATTTCTCCATTTCTTCAATAACCAACCAATAGTGCATAATAACATCAACAATAAAAGGGATCGGAGTTGGAAAGATGATAAGATTCATCCATCAACAAACTTATCTAAATAGATTGAAATAGAGGTTTGTATCTATAATTTTATGACCTAAATTTTTATATTATTAACATAAGATTATAATTACCTCTTCAATTTAATGATGTTTGCTGGAAAGTCTTTATCCGCTTGATTTCCAGGTGTGGAATCCATTAGGATTAATCCATGGTAACCTTGGAAGCACAACATATTGTTGGATACAGAAAATAGATAAATGTGAATTTCATTTATTCACCAATATGATACACATATATATACATTGACGTGACCATTGGATTCATCTTCTCAGGTCTCTTGGACTCCTGTCTAATGTTACATTGTCACTTGGTGTTTTACATTTCTTAAAGTGAATGATATTGTAACCCTTGTGGATTAGGTTTCCAACATTCCCCCCCTTAAACCAAAGGGGTGTATATGAGTCCAAGATGAGAGATAATATCTTCAAGTGGGAAGTTGAAATATGGAAGTGTTCAGTTGTTGATGGTTGAATGTGCTCTCTAAATTTGGTGGTTTTGGGAGGACCACAAACCGAATGGATAGAAGAAGCCAATTTCTTCTACTAAATCATGATGGTGGTTTAAAGAGGACCAAAAACCAATTTGGTGGTTTAAGGATGACCACAAACTCTGGAACCTTGTTGTAGGCTCAATGGTTCCCAAAACATTTTCTAAGTTTGCTAGAAGTTGAGGCTAATGTCTTATGCTAATTGGAGGTGCTCTCTATGTTGCTTTAAATATGACCATACACTGTGATGTAGAAGAAGTTGAAAGTCTTCTACCAAGTGGAGGTTTAAGAGAAACCACGAACCGTTGTCTAGCATAAGTTGTAAGTCTTCTACTAAGTGGTGGTTTAAGGGTGACAAAAAGACAATAGCGCCCGCTTGTTACACTCTCTTGGTGTTTCTCGACTGATACGACTTCGAAACTAGAAGCCTGATTGTCAATCATTGATGTTGTTCCCCCATGTCAGGGACAAAGTGGGAAGAAAAAAATATGTCCACTGTAATATGTGTCAATACTCGAATGCAAATTCTTCAGTATGAATAACATATCTTCTTGACTATTGATGACCATCTCCAAGAAGTCATCCACCCATAATGGGTTTTTACTCTTGTATTTTTCTTGTTGTCTATCTAAACGATGATTTTGTTTTCCACAATGCTTGCAAGGATGAATATCGAAGCACGGATATTCCATCTAGCCAACTAGTTGACAATGTTGGCATATTAGGATTTGCTCTTGAACTGGAGCAGGTGAATCTAAACTTTCTTGAAACAATCCAAAGCTATGAAACTGGATCGGTTTGGTGTAATATGGATTATGAAAGATGACATCCTTTTCATATCCAATACTTGTTCTATGCTTTTTTTTCCTGATTTCTTCCCAAGGCCTAATGATTCGCTTGGAAAGAGGACGTCAATATTTATCTCTACTTCAATATGGAGTTGGCTCACTGAATGGCTCCCGCACTGGCTATTGATCTAAGTCGACATCATCATCTTCCTTATGTTCAAAAAGAGGGTTTTGAACATGGATTAGTTCATAATTTTATCGAAGATTCTTCCGCTTAAGTGCGTCGTGAAGAAGACGAGTTTGGGTTTCTAGCAGTGTTGCTTTGGCTTGCGAAACTTGCAAGTAGGTTACAACAGACTACAAAGTTTCTTTGTCACATAAGAGAGGATTAGAGTGTTCAGTAACTCTAACATTTCCTCGACTCAAGCCATTTTAAAGACATAAATAGATGTCACAGGGTTTCTTGCAACTCCACCCACAAATAAGGGTGTCGACTTCTACCAAAAATGAACTCAGTTACATAGAAACACAATTGAACTTATACAAATATACCTTGAGTCTGAAGTTGTATGGATCTTCAGTGTCATATCTAGTTCTTCAAAGAACCACCAACTTCTCTATCTTCTTTTCAAAAGCTTCTTCTTGTTCTCGGGAAGAAATCAATGACGTATACCAACTCAATGCAAAACCATTCACAATATGTCGTACAACACAAAACACCTGAGAAAAGATAATTACAAAGTGCATGCCATATGCCAAGACCATCACCAATTATCAAAGGAGTACGTTACAGAAATAACCTTCGGTGTTGCTATGGTGACAGATCAACCACCAAACATAGGAAACACAACAAAGAAACCATCCTTGATCTCAAGGGGGCTTGAGAATAAGAATAAGGATTGATGTCGAACAAAGGTTACTTGCGGGATCTTATGGTCAATTGAAGTGCACTGGATCTAAGAAAATAGGGCGAATTTATCATGGTCGATTGAACTTCTCTAGATGCCAACAACCTTTAAAATGCCAATGGTCATGCAAGAATGTTGAAAATGGAAACTAGGGAAACGATATAGTGACTACAACCATTGATAAGTTCTTGTGCTTGATAGAATGGTTCAGAAATTAGCTAATGGTCTAAGAACTAGAACTTCTCGAAATTCTTGGTGTGTGATAATGTAGTCCACTCTCACCACACCATTTGATACCAGATGTAGGGTTTGTGCCAAAATCAACTTCTTGCTATGGATTAGACTCAACAAAGGAGAAATATTTGTGTAACACCCTGACTGTTATATATAACCCAAGGAAACGAGCTCAATAAATGATGAGGAAAACGTATTAACCGAATTTCTAAAAGAAGTCTGGAAAATAGTGAATTGTTGAAAAAAAATTGGGACTAGTTCAATTTCTTAAGTGATTTTGAAAACCAGATCGAGTTGAAATGACTTAGGTTCAGCCTTTTAAACCCTGTGTGTTTTGACTATAAGTACAGATCAATCCTCCTGGAATGGTTCAAAAATGGGTATCGTTGTCTATCCACATGTTGTCAAGGTCAACATTGTGTGAGAACAACAACTTCCATGTCGTGGCATTGGTTTTGGATGTGCTCTTTTCATAAAAAAAAAATCTGGCCATGGAGGAGATGTCGTCGTCTTGAGAGAAATACTCAGAGCACGTTTATTTTAAGTTACATGTGAACCACTCTTTTTCGGAAAAAGGCCCAGATCGCTGCTAACGTATGTTGGTGGATCAATAAAAATTGGTGGTGCTTGATCAATGCCTGGTGATATTGTTGGTGGGTTCTGAAACAAATCATCGGATGGTGGACACAAACGCATGAGTGTAGTGTCTTAGAACCTTAATCCGACGGGAAATCTCATTTTTTTTTTTTCATTATCTTATATTGACGTTGACATGAACTATCACCATATCGATGAAATACTGCATGTTCAACAGCTCGAGCGATATGGGAACCCTTATTTTCGACAATGAAAGGAATGACTCCAGTAAGGCCATGTTCTTGAAAAACGTGATGCCTGAGTTTTCTGCATTCAGTTATCTAATTTGTTTCGGCTGTGTAACCGTAGCTGCCATGTGTTGATCAATCACTGTCACATTTCTTTTCCTATCTGTTGCATTAGTATTTCAGTTTAGCTATTTAAATGTTAGGTTGACTTTCGATCAAAAATATTTTTTTTTTTGTGAATGAGTGTGGTGATAGAGAAAGACTCTTAGTTGACTGTTAGAGAGATCTTTCTTTGGCATTTTGTAGAACAGAGGATGCTATGTTTCCCTCTTTGATTTACAGTTGTAACAAAGGTACTCTATATCTCTTTTTATTTTAGAAATAAAGAATAGAAAATAGTATTTAGAAACAAAGTAGTTTTTTCCTGAGTCTGAGGTCTATTGCTGTAGTTTTTTATTGATATTTAGTTTTCTGTATTCTGTCATTTTTGTTAAGAAGTTTAATCAGGGTCTGCATTCTTGTGAGCACATAATTCTTTTTATTCAGATCCTTCATTTGGTATCAGAACAGGGTTTGTGGTTGTTTGCAGCTAGAAGAAGGAGACAATGGCCCAAAATAACAATTCAGTATAGTACCAGATTCCTCTTTTATGTGGGGAAAATTATGAGTATTGGGGTGTGAAGAAGAGAACTTTGCTCATCTCACAAGATTTATGGATTCTTGTTTCTGCAGGGTACACAGAGTCAGCTGATCAAGCTACTTATAATGCATTATCAGTTGACCATAGGATATAATTGAAGGAGAATAGGAAAAGGGATGCTAAGGCTTTGTTTCTTCTTCAAACAGGAGTTGATAGCTCTGTGTTTCCAAAAATTGCAGAATGTGGAATTTCCCATAATGCTTGGGAAACTTTGGAAAAAGCTTATAAATATTCTGTCAAGGTAAAGGTTGTTAAACTCCAGATGTTGAGACGATATTTTGAGTCTCCATCTATGAAATAAAGTGAAAATGTTGAATTTTTTATCACTAGAGTTCGAAATATTGTAAATGCTATTCATGTTCATGGTGAAATACTTGAAGATAGGAAGATTGTTGAAAAGGTTTTAAGAAGTCTTCCCAAAAAGTTTGATCCAATTATTATTGTTATAGAAGAGTCAAGGGATTTATCTCAGCTAACCCTTACTGATTTATTTGGTAGTCTTCAAGTTCATGAAGACAGGTTGAAAAAGAATGAGGAACCTTTTGATTAGGCTTTTCAAAGTAGGTTGAAAGATGATGAGAAGAAGAAGCAACTTTCAACTGCCATGACTGAAGCTTCTATTCCTTTTTTTAGAGGAGGTAGAGGTCGTGGAAGAGGTAGAAGAAGAGGTGGTCGAGGTAGAGGAAGAAGCAACATCTCTGGCAGAGGCATTTTTCATTGCAACTACTATAATAAAGATGGTCACCTTGAAAGCTATTGCTTTATGAAGAAGAGAGACACCTCTCAAGCAAATTTCAGCAAGGAAGAAGGTGAAATCTCTCAAACTTTGTTTCTGACAAGTAATTGCCTTGAAACTAAAGATGATTTTACATGGTATTTAGATAGTGGTTGTTCAAATCATATGAATGGAAAAAAAATTATGTTTGTAAAGTTGGATGAGAGTGTGAAGGGAAAAGTAATTTTTGGCAATGATAATGAAGCATATATAATGGGTAAAGTTACCCTTGCCATAAAAGTCAAGAATGGAGGTGTTATGTATGTACAAGATACTTTGTTTGTTCCAGGTTTAAGACACAATTTGATTAGCATAGGGAAAATAAACTCTAAAATTAACAAGACTGTTTTTGAAGGAAGGCTTTGTAGGATTTTTAACAACACTGCCCTAGTTGTTGAAGTTCCTATGACATAAAATATGATGTTTTTGATGAGAATGGAATCAAATGTAACTTGTTTGAAGGCCTTAGTTGATGTGTCTTGGCTTTGGAACAAAAGTTTAGGCCACCTTAATTTTGGATCTCTTTCTATGCTGCAAAAGAAGAATTTAGTAAGAGGTTTAGCCTCTTTCACAAATCCTGGTAACAAGTTATGTGAAGGTTGTGTAATAGGGAATCAACACAGAGATAACTTTCATTTTCAGCAATTCAAAGCAACAGAGCCTTTGGATTTAGTACATGTAGATATTTGTGGCCCAATGTAAACTTTGTCCCTTGCAGAAAACAAATGTTTCCTTCTTTTTGTCGATGACTTTTCAAGAATGTCTAGGGTTTATTTTCTAAGTGAGAAATCTCAAGATTTTAGTTTTTTTCAAAAATTTAAAGCACTTGTTGAGAAGCAATCATGATACTATTTGAAAGTCTTGAGAACTAATCAAGGTGGACAATTCACCTCTGATGAATTCAAAGAATTTTTCAATTTACCTGGCATCAAGAAGGAGTTAACTACTGCATATACTCCTCAACAAAATGGAGTAGCAGAGAGAAAAAATAGAACAATTGTAGAGATGGCTAGATGTATGTTAAAAGAAAAGAGTTTGTCAAACATGAATTGGGCATATGCAGTACATACAACTGCATATATCCTCAACAGAAGTCCTACAAAGATGGTAAAAAATTCTACTCCTTATGAAGCTTGGTTTTGTAGAAAACCAACTATTTCTCATCTGAAAATTTTTGGGTCTACATGCTTTGTTCACAATCTTGCACAACAAAGAAAAAAATTAGATGGAAAATTAGTGAAATGTGTTTTCATTGGATATTCAGAAGAAAGCAAGGCTTATAGGTGTTTTGATCCACTTACTAATAAACTTTATGTTAGTAGAGATGTGATCTTTGATGAAGGGGGAGTTTATCAGAAGAATGAAGGAGAAGATAAAGAGATTACCCCACATATTGGAAATTTGATTTTTGATGACAATGATCAATCTTTCCAGTCCTCCGTTGTAAGAAATGCAGGCTCACCTTCAAGGAGCTCTCCATCAAATTCATCTTCATCTTCTCCATCAACCGGATCTCAGGTTGATACTCAAACAACACCTCCATCTAGTCCTCCTAGAAAAACAAGAAGTTTGAAAGAGATTTATGGGACATCAAGGTATGCTAATGATCATTTTGCTCTTGTTTCTTCTGCAAATGTTGAGCCTGTCAATTTCAAAGAACATTTTTTTTTTGAGCCATGGGTGCAAGCAATGGAGGAAGAAATGTCTCAAATACAGAAAAATGACACATGGGAGTTAGTTGAACTCCCTCATGGAAAATCTTTCATTGGAGTAAAGTGGATTTACACGCTGAAATTTATTATGGATGGAAGCATTTCAAAACACAAGGCACGTTTAGTTTCCAAGGGGTATGTGCAACAAAAAGGCATCGACTATGAAGAGACATTTTCTCATGTAGCAAGAATGGAAACTGTAAGAACCTTTCTTTCCATAGCATCTCAGTTAAAACTAATAGTTTATCAAATTGATGTTAAATTTGCTTTCTTAAATGGATATTTAAAGGAAGAAGTTTGTGTTGAGCAACCTCAAGGTTTTATTGTTGAAGGTAAAGAAGATAAGGTGTATAGGCTTAAGAAGGCACTTTATGGTCTTAAACACACTCCTAAAGCTTGGTACTCTAGGATTGATAAATACCTTCATGATCGTGGTTTTGTTAAGTGTTCTTCTGAAAGTGCAGTCTACAAAAAGGTCATTGGATCAGATTTTATTATTCTCTGCTTGTATGTAGATGACTTAATATTTATGGGCACCTCAATATCACTTGTGAAGGATTTTAAAGAAGAAATGAAATCAAAATTTGAGATGTCTGATTTGGGAGAAATGCAATATTTTCTGGGCATGCAAATCAGACAAACAACTGAAGGTATATCTATTTGCCAAACCAAATATGTTGAAGACATGTTCAGGAGGTTTAACATGCAGAATTGGAAAGTTGTGAGTACTCCTCTTGTTGTTGGGAGAAAATTGATGAAAGAAGATGAATCTTCTCTATGTGGTGCCACTTTCTATAGATCCATGGTTGGCAGATTAATGTATCTAACCACTACTATACCAGACATTATGTTTTCTGTAAGTCTGGTTGCTAGGTTCATGAATCAACCTCATGAGTCTCATTGGCAAGCAACTAAAAGAATACTCAGATATGTAAGTGGTACCATATTTTTTGGATTGTTTTATAATGCTACTAATAATTTCAATGTTGTAGCATACACAGATGCAGATTGGGCAAGTAGCTTGGATGATCGCAAAAGTACTTCAGGATATGCTTTTCTTTTTGGAGGAAATATTGTTTCCCGAAGCGGCAAAAAACAACCCACAGTTGCTCTTTCTACAGCCGAAGAAGAGTACATTGCAACATCATCTACAAGAACTCAAGTCATTTGGATGGAAAGATTGTTAGAAGAATTGGGCATGGAAATTCGAAAAACCTATTAAAGTTTATTATGACAATCAAAGCACAATCTCTATGACAAAGAATCTAGTTTTCCACAACAGGAGTAAACACATTGACATTCGTCATCACTTCATAAGAGAGCTTGTCCAACAAGAATTTCTCTTTTTTGAATTTTGTAAATCTGAAGATCGGCTTGTAGACATTTTTACGAAGGCTCTTCCAAAGGATCGATTGGAGAAACTCAGATCATAGTTGGGAATCCTCAAACTTGACATCAAGGGGGAGATTGAAAAACGTGATGCCTGAGTTTTTGACATTCAATTATCTTAGTTGTTCCAGTTGTGTAACTGTAGCTTCCATGTGTTGATCAATCACTGCCACGTTTCTTTTCCTATCTGTTGCATTAGTATTTCAGTGCATTTATTTAAACATTAGGTTGATTTTCCATCAAAAAGAGTTTTGTTTGTGAATGAATGTGGTGATAGAGAAAGACTCGTAGTTGATTGTTAGAGATATCTTTCTTTCGCATTTTGTGGAACAGAGGATGCTTTGTTTCCCTCTTTGATTTATAGTTGTAACAGAGGTACTATGTATCTCTTTTTCTTTCATAAATAAATAATAGATAGTAGTATTCATAAACATAATAGTTTTTTCCTGAGTGTGAGGTCTATTGTTGTAGTTTTTGATTGATATTTAGTTTTCTGTCATTTTTGTTAAGAAGTTTAATCAGGGTCTGCATTTTTTCCTGGGTGTGACTCTTGTGAGCACATAATTCCTTTTATTCAAATGCTTCGGTTCTTGATGCAAGAGCTTTGTTCAATTCCTGATATTTACCCTTATTTTACCAATTTCCTTGGAATGTTATGAGAATCGAGTCACGAGGTTGATTTTGCAGATTGGTTGTTTTTGTTTGTCAGATTTGGGGTCCTCATGAAGAACGAGATCCAGGAATCCGAAGAGAAAAAGTTTGAACAGTCAAGTGATTAACCCCAATAAAATTCTCTGGAGAGTGAGGAAACCTAACATGAGCGTGCCAATTTCAGTGAGGTAGAAGAGGATGGAGATGGAAGGCTTACATAGAGGTGCAGATGGAAGATTACGAGCGCTTCAAAAATACCATAGATATATAGAGGGTACCTTGGAAGAAACTCTAACACCTACGAATGGTAGGGATGAGGGCGCAAAGAATAAAATGGCAGACTGGCAGATTGAGATTAACACTCATGGCAGGGGAGACAACAAAGACATTGGAATAATCAAAGATGATAGGCAGACAGGCAAGATGTGTTTTTGTGCATGAAAGGAGGAAACAAAATGCCCACAATTAATCTATGGACAACTACCATAGCATATTTAGGCTCTAAGAACTATAGGGATTTGATATTACTATTGGATACACTAAACATAAGCGTGAATTTCATTTATTCATCCATATGACACACATACATTGACGTGATTATTGGATTCATCTTCCAAAATCTCTTAGACTCTTGTTATTTTGTCACATGACTTTTTACATTCAAGTGAATAATATTGTAATCCTTACGGATTAAGTTTCCAACACATATCAATTAAATAATTATTTAATAAAATCTTATTAATGAAATTTTATGTCAAAAAAACAAATTAAATTGGTGTCCAAATTCATTCTAATAAACATGCATGTGTGATTTTTGTAAATATAAATATCATTAAATTTAGTTTCATTTAAATTTATAAACAAAATCTTAATTACCTAATTAAAAAAAAAAACACAATTTTTGGTTTCTTGCTTGATATTCATAATTCCACCCTTAATGATACTCAGCTGCAATAGATGATATTCATAGTGCCGCCCTTCGTGAATATGTAGGCTTCTATCTATGGAAGGACTATCACAATTATAGTGCCGCCCTTCGTGAATATTTTTACATTAATTGCTCTCTATATTAGTTTTTAATAACCATATATAAAATTTAATGATTTTAATAATACCCTGTGTGTAAATGTAGTGTAAACCATGGTATGGTTGGGCTTAATAATTATAATTGTATCCAAAGTGGCTAGTTGATTTACAATTTAGTTGATTTACAATTCACTATAGAGGAGATGTTCACAGGTTAATGTTAGGTTAGATAATTGTTGAATTAAAAATAATAATAATAATAACGTATATATTTACATAATAACATATAAATTTTATAAGAAATTTGATTTTTGTGGATAAATGTGGATTTAAAACTAATCTCTATCCACAAAAATTTTATCTTTACCCGTTCCACAAAATTTTTATCTTTACCCGTTTAAATAGAGTGAAAATTGTTGTATTCCTCACTGGAAAATTGTTGTATTCCGATTGTTTCGCGTTCTTTTAAATCTCACTGCAACCGTGGAGCTGAGCTGATCGGTGGTTTCGATCAGTGGTCACATGAACTGTTATTTAGCGGCCAGTTTCAGTTGTTAAGGCAGAGAGTCGCAATTTATGATAATTACGTGAATGTGGGGAATCCCTACATTGACATATAAAGTTTTCATGATTACATTCAATATTAATGATGGTTTTGAAAAATAGTGCTTTGATTTCATGATGGCCTTTGACAACTATTCCATGTGGGGATCACTTCATAAATTTGGGTTAAGGTGTGTACATCTATGCCTTTGTTTTTTTTATCCACACATAGAAGTAAAGTACAGTTTTTAATTTTTTATTGGTGCAATTCTTTAATCAGAAAGAGGCGTGTTGTGAAAGCAAGCGTCCAAAGTGGGTGAGGTCAAGAATGTCTTCAAATGCCAAATGTGTGAAATGCTATATAAAACTTGTGGATATAATTAATAGTAAAACCTCGTTTCACTTCAGAGGGAACTTCTCCTAATGATATCACTCCAAAGCACTCATTAAGCTTTGACTTCATTTTGGCTTTATTGCATCCTTATCTTAACCCCCTTATGCATAGAAGAACCTTGGTGTTGACCCATTTATGAATATTGCAAAAGTAGAAAAGGATAGGCACCCGAAGATCCAATTCAACACTTAGATTTCTCATTCATATATGCATCGATAACAATTTACTTTATCATAAGCTTTAGCTAGATCTAACTTCATCACCGTTGTTGACAATTTTTTTACCTTAATTGTATGTAGACTTTCTTAGGTTTTCCCCACAACATCATAGATCTCTCTATTATGGAAGAAACCTAATTGCTTCTTTGATATTGTTCATCATAAGATCTACTTTAATCTATTTGGTAGGATCTTAGCTATGATTTTGTACATTGAATTACATGCATATGTAGGAATGTAATCATCTAAAGAATCAACTTTAGTTATTTTCAAAATCAGGGATATGAATGTAGTATTCAAATCCCCCATTTTTTCCTTCTCTCCTTGATTCCTCTATTACCCTAAGTAATTATTCTTCCTCAAAATCATGAAAATCCAAATAAAATTCCATAGTTCATCTATCTAGTCCTAGACTCCTATATTTTTTGAAAGAATGTGATATTGTTTTAATCTCTTCTTTGGCTACCTTTGCATCTAGGTCCTCATTTTGTTGACCATTAACCATTCTTGGGAAAAATTATACTACTTTCAAAATCTCTACAATATATTTAACATTTGGAGGAAATTGATATAAGGACCTAAAATGTCTTACTCTTTCCTTTGATATTTCCTTCAACATCCTATCTCTTGAGCCTTCTCTAGTCTTTAATTCCTAGATGGTATTCATAATATTTTTTTGTTTTGCAAAGTTCTAATCTTTTTTTGTAATCTCATCACCTTCTATCAGCCATATTGCTCTACTTTTTAGTCGCCATTCCATCTCCTCTTGTTACAAAAGCTTTCTTTTAATATCTTCTAAGATTTTAGTATTATATTTTTCTTTTGCCGTGAATATTCCTTACTTATTCATTTCATACATAGCCTTTATTTGTTCTTTTATTTCTACCAATTATTTATGTGCACTTATTGATCTGTTTTTTCCTATGCTGCCACTACTTTCTTGACATTTTTAAAATTTTCTATAAATTGGAACATTGCAGAATTCCCTCTCTGAATCAAATATTTTTGAATTCTACACTATCATATTCCTAAACCCTTCCTCCTCAAGCCAATTATGATTGAATATAAAGGGACCAATAGGATTCTTGTCTTCTTTTTTCTAGTTATAGGATGGCATGTAGATGATCTAAAGATCCACCTTCTCCTACCCATGATATTAGTATATATTTCTTCTCTAATACGCTTTCTACTACCAAAAATATATCCAATCATTTTGAAACTCCCCCACTTCCACTTCTAAAGTTCCTACAAGTTGGATCTATCTCTGGTGGTTCACATCACACAACCCTAGGTCCTCCAACACTTGGTTATAAAAGACATCATGGGGATCCAACCTGCCACTTCCCCCCATGCTTCCATTCTTTCAAAGTCAAATTAAGATCACCTCCTATTATCGCATTGTCCTCCTAACCTCGTTCATCTCTTTTAGATTTTCCTAAAAGACTTTCCTATCCCCATATGGGCCATACAAATTAATTATTGTAAATATTTTTTCAAATTCCTTAGCTTTTAGTTTGGTTTGGATACTTGTAGCTAAGAAAGGTTGAATTGATAAGTTCCATAGCATATTTCTAGCCATTTAGAATCCCTCTCAATCTCCCTTTTGGGTCTATTATTTTAAAGCATCGATCTTTTAAAATTAAAGACAAAACATCAATTTCCTTAACTCCTTCACACATGGTTTCTTAGATTAATACAATATATGGTTTATAGATGGAAAATCATATTTTGAGGGATAACTTCTTGTGGACACCCCTTCCCCTCTCACATTCAAGGAAATAATTTTCATTGGGACACCTTCTTAGAGGCACTCCCTGCTCTAAAGGCCCCATATGATGGTCATTTGTTTTCCCTCTTTGGTTTCTTTCTTGGATTTTTTCTTTGTCAAGGTCATGAAAGATTTCCTTCTAACATATCTCTAGATTTAATGCCAAGCCTCCCTTTGCTCCCCCCTAGAAAGATTATTTTCTAGATCTAAGATGGTATATTGATTTATTCCTTCCTTCATAATCCATAGATTTGTCCTCCACATCTTTTGCCAAAGTGTTTGGGCTAGGGATTTTTTGCAACCCTTGATTTACCCTTTCGACCTCCCTTAGGAACTAACCCATTTCTTCCAATTGATTACATGATTCTTGCCTTACCCTTGGCTCTTCCATGTGCCTACCTAAGCTTGAAATTCGGGTAGAACAATCTTTTGTACATACTTTCTACTACGTCTAACTTCAAAGGGGACTATGAAATAAGTGGCACAAAATATATTTGCATACCTTTTTCCATAGCCTCAATTTGACCTAGATTTGGCTCTTGAGAAGTTGAATTCCTTTGGATTTTAAACTCAACTTTGTTAGGCTCCTTCATATCCTTTTGTACATTTCCCAATTTTGTTCCTACTATCGTAACCTTTGTTTCCTTTTCCACCTTAGATCGTTGAAATTCTTTAATTCTTTAGGATTTATTGCACCCTTTGGCCTTTTCTCTTTTCCCTCCATATCCATTTCCTTGTAGGGCTCGAAAATCACTTCCCACATGATCAATTACATGACAATTCAAACACCTAAACATGATGTTCCAATAATCTAGAATTTGGGTAAAATTCCTTTTACCCCTTGGTATCTCTAGCTCCTCATGTATCCCCTCATGGAGATAGATTTCTACTAGAATTCTCACCACTCTTTTATCTACTTTCAAAGAGAAATCTTCTTTCAACTATATAATTTTTCCTATCTCGTCTCAAAATCTTCAAGACTTCTTTACTTCACAAGTCCATTAGCAGCCTTGGAATTTTATCCAACCGATTGCAGGAGTGAAGATTCTCTTCTAGGGTCGAATCCCCCAATGCCATTTTTGTGCTAACATCTTCTGTAGATTTGATTCTAATTTGAATTCAAAGGCTAAACCATCTTTGATCATAATATGACATTTGGGGACATACCCAAGATTGCATTTCTAGTATATCTATACCCATCTCCATAGAAAACTCTCATATGCATGCTTCCCCATGAATTGTCCCCTCAACATTTTCTCCACTAGGGTCAAAATATTTTCCATTCCCACATCTTTACTGAGCACTAGCTTCACTTGCTTTGCTTTTGTTCTTCTAAAATTGTTTGGAAACATCTCGTCCCATCGTCAAGCACTTAAGCGAGAGTGAGATTGTTGGTACCTTGCCAACCCCAATCAACCCATGAGGGGCAAATATGTCACAAGTAAGATTTGAATTTGGGTGGGGAGAACAACGACTTGTCATCTTAACCACCCAAGCTAGACATGATTGACAATTTTAAGAAGTCATTTTATGTAGTCTATTTGACTTTTTTAATTGTTATGTAAAAATAACATGGATAATTACTCCAAAGTATTTCTATTTAATTATTTTTATTTATTTATTTATGGATGGTTGTACAAAGGAAGAAAATAGAAGGTTATGCAAGGAAGCATACTTACTTAGCAACAAATCATTCATTATATTATTTGAAAAACCACTATCTATGTAGACTCCATTTACAAAAGGATTATGGTATATTCGAGTTTATATGTTAGCATAAACAAATATTCAACTTACAAGAATGTGCATGAACACATGGAAATACCTATTAATATATTAAAAATATGGAAATGCCCATTAATACTTAAAAGACATGGAAGAGCACAAAAATGACTCTTTTGAAAAATGTGAAACAACAATTCTATGGTCAGTGTAAAAGGTGCATGTTTAGTTACTTACATGTAGAGGTGGGGATTTTTTTGAGAATTCCTTGTAAGTGTTCAAAAAAAAAAGTAAATGACATGATCATTACAAGATGGTATAGAGTAGATGGAAAAGTTAGACAAGTAACCATACTCATCTTGCAACCAACAAATTATCATATTAGTAAAATGACCATAACAAATTATCATATTAGTAAAATGACCATAATTTATGTAGATATCCCTATTAACATAAAATCATAATAAAATAAAATTTACAATATCCCTATTAACATACAATTATAATAAAATAAAATTCATAATATCCATATTAACATAAAATTATAATAAAATAAAATTTATATATTATCATTAATCAATCTTCTCATAACTAACAACAAAAAAAACATAAAATTATTATAAAATAAAATTTATATATTATCATTAATCAATCCTCTCATAACTAACAAACAAAAAAAAAAATGTACATGAGCAGATGAAAATACCTATTAATACATAAAGAACATTAGATTGAAAAACACTCTTTCTGATATGTACCCGTTATAAAAACACTCTGAAACAATGACTCTATCACGGATCCAAAAGGTACATGCTTACACTTTAATTACTCAAATTTCGAGTTTAATAGAATTCGTTCTTTCAAATTTATTAAAGAAATATAGTGCATAAATAGAAAAATTTCAAATTTGTTTTAAAAATTCTCTCTAACAGTAATTTTATTTATTAAAAAAATATAGTGCATAGGGATAAATTTTAAATTTCTTTTACAAATTTTCTCTCTTACATAGTAATTTGGTAATTTGGATCGTCATCTATATAGTTTTTTTTTTATTTATTAAAAAATATAGTGTATCAAGGGATAAATTTTAATTTTTTTTTACAAATTTTCTCTCTTACATAGTAATTTGGATCGTCATTTATATAGTTTAAATATATATATATATATATATATATATATATATATATATATATATATATAT
>ML780533.1:0-34098 GCA_009831015.1 Picea engelmannii | reverse complement strand
ATATATATATATATATATATATATATATATATATATATATATATATATATATATATATATATATATATATTTTTGTAATTTATTTTTAAATTATATAATATAAAATAAATTTTCACAAATAAAAAGTTGAAAAATAATTAAAATAGTATTTGATTTTATATATGAAATTAAAATTAAATATTACACATAGATGTAATTTGGACGATGATAATATAGAATATTGATCCTCTTATAAATATTTAAATTGAAACCATTTTTTAATCATATAATAAACTTAATAAATTATTTTTTTAATTATTAATTAATATAATTATAAAATTCTTCCTATATAAACTAAGGTTACATTTTGAACCTTAAAATATCATATAAAAAAAAGCCCAATTTTTGGAAGTCATAGTCCGAACCTCGAAATATCATATAAAAAAAATTGGGGCAATTTTTGGAAGGTGTATTTTCATTATAGCATTGTACCAAAGGCTTCTTTATGGGAAAAAGACAATGACAAATTCGAGGTAGAATTAAAAGGTTTAGGGTATAAAAGTCTAAAGGTTTATTTACAAGGACAAGGCTAGGGTGATAAAAATTGTATTGTTATAAATGCATCTTAAAAAAACTTGAGAGAGACCGATAGACTTCCATTGCAAGTGGCATCATTTCTATTTAAGTCATTAATTCTAAATTCTTGGGTAGGATTAAAACCAAATCCCCCTAAATCCCAGTAAACCGAAAGACAAGATCTATTCACTTTATTGTTATGAATATTTTAAAATAAATTGTCCATAAAAATGAAGGTTATGTAAATTAACGAAGTGATTTTGTACATTAAAATATTTCCATGTTGAGGTTTGTCTCGTCATATGGATAAGATTAGGTTAATATGATATTTAATATTAGATTATTATAATAAATATTTAAGAAGAGAAATGTTTAATTGATGATGATGGTTAACATACATTGAGACTAAATTTAGTTTATCGGATCTTAAGAAAGGTAAGAGATTATTTATATTTTTTTATAATCTTATTTCGATGTTTAAAAAGCATTAGGAGAAGCATTCTGAGATCACTATAGTTTTTATGCTTTAAATGGTTAGGAAGGTTGGTATTATGACAAATATTTAGAAAATGAAATATGATTTGGATATACGCAGGGCACTCTAGGAGAAAGTGATTTTCATCTTCAACCTTTTTGGTGTCACAAAGGTGACATATTATTTCATGTCGTGGTGTTTTGGGGATTTTCCAACGCTCATTCTCACTATGTAGCTCATGAGAATTAGTTCTAATTTTAGCAATATTAATTCTCTTTTTAACACTAGTCAAAACATAGATATTTTTGATCTTCAAGATTAGGGTTAACCACCTCCTTCTAATGTCTTAATTTTCTTTAATCCTCTAATTCTTTATCACACCATAGATTCTCCTTAAACTTAGCTTGAAGAATATTTTTAATATCATTGATATTTTGCATAATAACTTCTTCTTCTATTCCCCAATGATTCAACCAACACTTGGCATCATTTTGCCATCCTCGTTTGAGTAGTTGGTGATTTTGGCTAGAGTCTGAAGCAATTTTGGGGATCCTCTTGTTATCCATGTTGTTTATCTGATTCTTGTACATTAAGTACCTAATCATAGTTGTGCTCTCAATGGGGAAAATGCTCGCTTCTATGAGGAGGATAGGATAGGGTGTATTACCTTTAATTTTGATATATAAGTTATAAAATTCTTTTGGATCTGTTCTATCTTTCTCCAAGATTCTTGAGAGATATTGCATCCCCAATCTTCACATCCATATAAGATAACAAGAGTTACAAGAGTCTCAAAGAAGAGTTTTTTCTTATCCCATAGCCAAAGGTCTGCTAATTTACAATTATTTCCAAGCCCACAATTGTTGGAATTTAAAATTTTCTAGTTACACAATTACAATTAATTAATCCAATATCAACTGTAGTAGGATTATTGAATGATAGACAATCACAGATACAATAGACTACAAAGATTATCTAATGCAGGAGCATCATCGGCCTCATCAGCGAGCACACATGGAAGGAAATCTCAATGCTCGGGAATCATTTCGGAATCTCAAACGTTGGGAGTTATTGTGAATCCTTTGGGGAGATGATGAAGAACAAAAGAACATCAAACTCTTGGAGGTGAAATGATGATGAGCGATCAGGGAGTTTCACTCTGAGTCTTGAATGCAACTGAACTTAGGTAGCAGTTAGGTTTTCGTTTTGAGTAGACGAGTAGTTGGGTGGGACCCTAAGTACCCTCTGAGATAAATAAAGGTTTTGTACGCCCAAATAAGGCTGTTGTGAGTTAGTATGAGTTTTTGAGTTTTATTTGTTGTTTGAGAATAGTTGTAGCCATTTTTTATTTCTGAATGAATATAACAGAGGAAAATTGATCCAAATGCGTGATATTGTTATTGTTTGTGATTCTCTGTTATTGTGTTTTGATAAATGAATGAATTTCGTTATGAATGGATGAAACTGTGAATGTTAGTATGAGTTTCAATTGTTTCTCTTATGTTGAGTGAGTGTAAGGTGTGCACACAGAACGCAAGGAGTGTGTGACGGGATCTGTTTCGATTCCAAAGCTTAGAAAGGAAACCCCCAAAGTCGTGAAACGCGAAATCCCGACATGATCACAGCCATTGATCGAAGAGAAGATCTGGACCGTTGATCTAGCGCCATCACGGTTTTGGCTATCGAGAGAACGGAGGTAGGGCGACCCCCAAAGTCGCGAAATGTGAAATCCTGACATGATCACAGTCGTTGATCGAAGAGAAGATATGGATCGTTGATCTAGTGCCATCGCGGTTTCGACTATCGGGAGAACGGAGGTAGGGAGACCCCCGAAGTCGCGAAACGCGAAATCCCAACACGATCACAGACATTGATCGAAGAGAAGATCTAGACCGTTGATATAGCGCCATCCCGGTTTCGACTATCAGGAGAACGGAGGTAAGGAGACCCCCAAAGTCGCGAAACGCAAAATCGCGACTTGATCACAGTCATTGATCAAAGGAAGAATTTGGGTCGTTGATCTAGTTCCATCGCGATTTCAGCTATCAGGAGAACGGAGGTAGGGAGAACCCCCCCCCCAGAGTCGTGAAACGTGAAATCGTGAGGCCCCTTTCATTCAAGCTCATGGTCACAACCAGTGGTCGCGTGAGAGAAGCTTGCGCTTGGTGCTTGTTCGAACAATGAAGTTTCGTGAAAAGGACCTGTGGACATTTCTTGAAGATTCCAGTGGGGAATCGAAGAGTTGCTCCAGCTCGAAGATTGAGAAGATCCAGCGACTGGGAGGTTAGTAGACCTTGCTGAGGTGGGGGCACTGCATCAAGTGGTATCAGAGCGAAGTTTCGTCGGTAGATTTCAGGTGAAGGAGATAAAGGAGACAAAATAACTCGAAGCTACACTCTTTGTGTGAGAGATAGTCGACACAATGCCACCGAGAAGACGAGTGGAACAACCTTTAGCCAATCGGGTTGTAGAAAGGGAGCTACGAGAACTTCGTGCAAGATTGGAGGTGATGGAGGCAGCACAAAGAAGATCACCTGATGTTGGAGGCATCAACGATGTAGAGAGTGAAGAGGTATAAGTTGAAGAAGATGTAGGAGAGAATGTTGCCGAAGAGTGGTTGTTAGATTGGGAGCTAGAGCCAAGATAGAGGTCCCAATGTACGAAGGTAATTTGGATGCTGAAGATCTGCTGGATTGGGTAAGAACCATGGAAAAATATTTCGACTATGAGGACGTCGATAAGGAGAAAATGGTGAGACATGATGTCACCAGACTCAAAGGACATGCAACACTGTGGTGGGATGAACTGCAGGCTGAGAGGAGAAGTAAGGGAAAACAAAATATAAAGAATTGGGACAGAATGGTAGCCAAGTTGAACGCTAAATTCATGCCCAAAGATTACCAGATCAATCTGTTCATGAAATTGCAGAACCTGAGACAGAAGGGTATGACAGTTAAAGAGTACACAGAGGAGTTCTACAAGCTGAACATCAGAAATGGACAAAGAGAGAAAGATGAAGAAAAAGTTGCCAGGTATATAAATGGCCTGAGGTATGAAATCCAGGATGAGATCAACATGATGTCAGTAAGGACAGTGGAGGATGCTTATCAGTTTGCACTGAAGGCAGAGGAGAAGTTGTCCAGAAAAAAAAATCAACAAGGTAGAGGTAGAAGCCCAGTTCCGAACAAAGGCAAGGGAGTTTCCCAAGACAAGGCACAAAAATCCAAAGATGAGACTGAGAAACCACATAGTCACTCGGAAAGAGGAGGAAGTTCCCGAGGAAAACAAGATGGTGGAAGAAGTTCTTACAGAGGAAGAGGAAGAGGCAGAGGTGGAGAAGTGAGATGTTACACCTGTGGAAAGGCAAGACATAAGTCTTGGGAATGCCCCAAGAGAAAGAAAGAAGGAGAAACTGAAGCTCACATTTCGGAAGCACAAAGAAGAAATGTTGAAGCGGAAGGAGCAGAGGATGGGAGATCCCTAATGTTGAGAAACGTTCTCTTGAAACCAGAGGCAAAAATTGGGAAGCTAGTGCAGAGAAACAGTCTCTTCAGGACAACTTGCAAGACTAAGGAAAAAGTATGCAAGGTGATAATTGACAGTGGGAGTATTGACAACTTAGTATCCACAGAGATGGTGGAGAAATTGGAGTTGGAGACAACTGCACATCCGAATCCATACAAAGTCTCGTGGTTGCAGAAAGGACACCAGTTAACGGTTACTAAACAATGCTTGGTTGAATTTAAAATAGGAGGATATAGAGATGAAATTCTATGTGATGTAATTCCCATGGATGTATGCCATATTTTGTTGGGAGGACCATGGCAGTTTGACAGGAATGTCATTCATGATGGGTGGAAGAATACATACACCTTGGAGAAGAATGGCAGGACACACATGTTGTTGCCAATAGAGGAGAAGAAAGTGAAAGAGGAAGCCAACACAAGCATACTTCTCATGAGTGGGAAGGAACTCCTGAGAGAAGTTAAGAAAGAACATGAGATGTAGTTTGTTGTGGTGAGGAAACCTAGAGTTTTCCTTACAAGTACTACAATGGATGATTTGCCTGAAGAAATTTGGGAATTGTTGGATAATTTTGCTGACATAGTGGTGGATGAGATGCCTAACTCATTACCACCCATCAGAAGTATCAACCATCATATTTATGTAATACCAGGAGAAAGTTTGCCAAACAAAGCAACATACATACTGCCACCTCGAGAGAATGAGGAGGTAAAGAACCAAGTCAAGGAATTGTTAGGTAAAGGGTTGGTCAGAGAGAGCTTGAGTCGATGCGCAGTGCCAATTGTGTTGAGTCCAAAGAAAGATGGAGGATGGAGAATGTGTACAGACTCAAGAGCCATTAACAAGATCACCATCAGGTATATATTTCTTTTGCCAAGAATGGATGATTTAATGGACTATCTAAGTGGAGCAAACTTCTTTTCTAAGATAGATTTGAAAAGCGGATATTACCAGATAAGAATGAGAGAAGGTGATGAGTGGAAGACAACCTTTAAGAAAAATGAAGGTTTGTATGAATGGCTTGTTATGACATTTAGCTTAACAAATTCCCTGAGTAATTTTATGAGGTTGATGAATGAAATACTGAAAGATTTCATTGGCAAGTTTGTGGTTGTATATCTAGATGATATACTGATCTTTAGCAGGACTAAAGAGGAGAATTTGAGACATCTGACACTACTGATGAGGAGATTACAACAGCAGAAGTTGCTGATAAATCTGAAGAAGTCCTCTTTTATGAAGACAATACTCATTAATTTGGGTTTTGTGATCTCTTCAAATGAGCTGAAGATAGATCCAGAAAAGGTGAAAGCAATCAAAGAATGTTCGTCACCGAGAAACATGTTTGAGGTAAGAAGCTTCCATGGATTAGAAAGTTTTTATAAGAAGTTCATCAGAGATTTCAGTGGAATTTATGCACCAATGATGGATACAATAAAGAAGAAGCACAAGTCTTTTCAATTGATAGAGGTTGCAAAGAGGAGCTTCAATACACTGAAGGAGAAGATAACAAAGTGACCAATTCTGGTCTTGCCAAATTTTGAAAAGACATTTCAGGTGATATGTGATGCAAGTGGAGTTGCAATTGGAGCAGTTTTGAGCCGGGATAATAGACTGGTTGCCTATTTTAGTGAGAATCTGAATGAGACTAAGAGAAAATACTCCACATATGATAAGGAATTGTATTCCATAATTCAAGCCTTTAAGAAATGGAGACATTACCTTGTCCCACATGAATTTGTCTTGTATAGTGATAACCAAGATTTACAATTCATAATCAGATAGGAAAAATTGAATCAGAAGCATGCAAAATGGATTGAGTTTATGCAGAATTTTACTTTTTTCATAAAACATATTGTTGGGAATGCTAACAAAGTTGTTGATGCATTGAGCAGGAGATGTTTGATTCTGCAGGAATTTCAGGTGAAGACCTTGGGGTTTGAACACCTTAAGGAAATGTAAGGAAATGTACAGTGATGATCCAGATTTCAAGGAGGCATACAAAGCATGCGTGAATACTGTGCTGAGAGATAGGAGCTAGTGGGCAGAGTATATGATTCAAGAGGGATTGTTGTTCAAGGAAAATCAGTAATGCATACCAAAATGTTCAATGAGGGACAACCTTTTGAAGGAGAAGCATAGTGGAGGATTGGTTGGACATTTCGGCCATGATAAAACCTTCACACAGTTGAGCAGTTCATACTATTGGCCAGGTATGAGGACATAAGTGATGAAATTTGTGAACCGATGTAGAATCTACCAACATGCAAAATGTAAACGACAGAACACTGGATTGTATCAACCATTGCCAATTCCAGAAAGGCCTTGGGATGCGATAAGAATGGATTTTGTGTTTGGACTGACAAGAACGCAAAGATGATGTGATTCCATATTTGTGGTGGTGGATAGATTTTCAAAGATGACACACTTTATCCCATGCCAGAAGACCAGTGATGCAACACATGTTGCAAATCTATTTTTCAAGGAAGTTGTGAGACTTCACGGCCTACCCAGAAGTATCGTCTCGGAGATAGACACAAAATTTGTTGGTCTTTTTTGGAGAACACTATGGAAGAAGTTGGGGACGGATCTGTCCTTCAGCTCAACTTATCATCCTCAAACAGATGGACAGACTGAGTTGGTAAATAGAACCTTGGGAAACTTGTTGAGGAGTTTGGTCACTGAGCATCATAACCAGTGGGATCAGATTCTACCACAAGAAAAATTTGCATACAACGACTCGCCAAATAGAAGCACTTGAAAGAGCCCATTCCAAACATTGTATGGAATGCAACCTAGGGGAGTATCCGATTTGAGAGACTTGGGACAGAGTGAGATTAGAAGTGCTAGAGAAGAATATTTTACTGTTGAAATGCAAAAGCTCCATAGCCAGATTAGAGGACAATTATAGAACTCTAGCCAAGAGTACAAGTGCAGAGTTGATCAACATCGCAAAGAACTTCAATTTGAGGTGTGAGATCAGGTTCTGGCACATATCAAGAAAGAAAGGTTCCCTAGGGGGGAGTATAACAAGTTAAAAATGAAGAAGATAGGACCATGTAAGATCTTGAGAAAGTTTGATGCAAACGCCTATGAGATTGAGTTGCCAGATGATGTGGGAATATCACCCATATTCAATGTTTCAAACTTGTATCCTTATAGGAAAGATGACACAGAGGGATCAGAAGATCAATATGAGATTCAATGGGAGAAACAAATGCCTATAGCAGAAAAACCACATATGGAGAAGATCATTGATAAGAGAATTGGCAAAAAGACTAGGAGGAAGACTTATTTTGAATATTTGGTCAAATGGAAGGGACGCCCAATAGAAGATGCCAATTGGGAGAATGAAGCTGATATCCAGAAGAATGGAAAGTCGGTGCAGGAGCTCATGGATAGGAGTCCATGAATTTTTTTCTAGGGGGAGTATGATGCAGGATCATCGTCAACGTCGTCAGCGAGCACATGTGGCAGGAAAAATCAACTCTTGGGAATCATTTTAGAATCTCAAATGTTGGGAGTTACTGCAAATCCTTTGGGGAGTTGATGAAGAAAAAAAGAAGATCAAACGCTTGGAGGTGAAATGATCACGAATGATCAGGGAGTTTCACTCTGAGTCTTGAATGCAACTAAACTTAGGTAGCAGTTAGATTTTCATTTTGAGTAGACAAGTAGTCGGGGGGAACCCTAAGGACCTTCTAATAGAAATAGAGGTTTTGTATGCCCAAATAAGGTTGTTGCGAGTTAATATGAGTTTTTGAGTTTTATTTTTTGTTTGAGAATAGTTGTAGCCATTTTTTTATTTTTTGAATGAATATAACAAAGGAAAATTGATCCAAATGTGTGATATTATTACTGTTTGTGATTCTCTGTTATTGTGTTTTCATAAATGAATGAATTTCGTTATGAATGGATGAAACTGTGAATGTTAGTATGAGTTTCAATTGTTTCTCTTTTGTTGAGTGAGTGTAAGGTGTGCACACAGAACGAAAGGAGTGTGTGACAGGATCTATTTCAATTTCGAAGCTCAGAAGAGATAGCACGAGACTTTCCCTTTGCAAGGAGTGCAAAGTGACTACTACAAGGCATGCACAGTCATCCGCAAGAACCAAGTTTTGCATAGGAATCTGCTGCAACGAGTGCACAGATTTGGAATTCGACTAAGTGTCGAAGGGACTCCATAAGAGGCGAAGCTGAGAAACATGAAATCTCGACTTCATCATAGGCGTTAATCAAAGGAGAAGATTTGGACTGTTGATCTAGCACCATCACAGTTCAGGAGAACGGACGTAGGGAGACCCCCAAAGTCGCGAAATGTGAAATCCCGACATGATCACAGTCGTTGATCGAAGAGAAGATCTGGATCGTTGATCTAGCTCCATCTCGGTTTTGGCTATCGGGAGAACGGAGGTAGGGAGACCCCCAAAGTCACGAAACGTGAAATCCTGACATGATCATAGTTGTTGATCGAAGAGAAGATCTAGACTATTGATCTAGCGCCATCGCGGTTTTGGCTATCGGGAGAACGAAGGTAGGGAGACCCCCGAAGTCGCGAAACGCGAAATCTCAACATGATCACAACTGTTGATCAAAGAGAATATCTGGACCGTTGATCTAGTGCCATTGCGGTTTCGGCTATCGGGAGAATGGAGGTAAGGAGACCCCCAAAGTCACGAAATGTGAAATCGCGACTTGATCACAGTCGTTGATCAAAGGAATAATTTGGGTCGTTGATCTATTTCCATCGCGATTTCGTCTATCGAGAGAACAAAGGTAGGGAAACCCCCCCAGAGTCACGAAACATGAAATTGTGAGGCCCCTTTCATTCAAGCTCATGGTCACAGCCAATGGTCATGTGAGAGAAGCTTGCGCCTGGTGCTTGTTCGCACTACGGAGTTTCGTGAAAAGGACCTGTGGACATTTCTTGAAGATTCCAGTGAGGAATCGAAGAGCTGCTCCACCTCGAAGATTGAGAATATCCAAAGACCGGGAGGTCAGCAAACCCTACTAAGGTGGGGGCACTGCATCATTATCCTGGGAAACCCTCATGGGGGAAAAAACCCAGCAACCAAAATCCTCAATATAGATTCCTTCAACCAGTGCAATGATGCGCTATATCTCTCCAAGAAAGACTAAGACCAAAACACCAAAAGACCCAATCTCCAAGAATTTTGCACTAGACCTTCTTATGCACTCCAAGATGCACAAGAGAAATGTGTGAGTGTGTTTCCAAATGAGAGGAACATATCCTCTATTTATACATAACAATGTCTCTTGAAGAGACATTACTCTTGACCTAACTAACCCATAAAACAGGGTTGACTAGTCACAATGGGGCTTTTTACAATTATAAGTAAAATACCAATAATATAATAATAATAATAACCTTTTAAAGGTTTGACTAAAACAAATATACAATAATATCTTCCGTAGTTACACCAAAATATTAACAATAATAAGCTTTCCACCTTCCTTTTATCCTTTTCTCAATGATATAGTTCCAATTGAGCATGTGATGAATATCAATTCCAAGATACTTGTATGGAATCACTTCGTCCAAGGTATTATTGTCATATACGAAAGTATCATAGGTGATCTTATTGGATTTAATTATCTTAACCTCTGTTTTGTCAGTGTTCATAGCCATTCCTGTACTAGAGAAGAATTTCTTGAAGATGCTAAGTTGCTTATTGATGTCATAGGGATTCCTTTCCATAAAAACAATATCATTGACATAGAGAAGAAGAATGATAACTATACTACCAAGAGTTGGTTCAACACAACTTGCAGCTTCTAGACAAGCTTCCAACTTGTCAATGTAAATTCCAAAAAGGGTAGGGTACATGGGACAACCTTGCTTGACTCCTATATTGTAGTTAATTTCTTCTGACCAACCCTAACTGGTCCTAAAATTAGAAAGAACATTCTCGTACAACCTTACCACAACAACTCTTAGCTCGAAGGGAACTTTTATCTCTTCTAACATATTCCAAAGGTTGGTCCTATGCACATTGTCGAAATCTTTCCTAAATCAATGAAACAACAAAGGAGATTGGTTTTATTGTTGTGACACTCCTTTGTAATGATCCTAAGTGTGACAAGGTGATCCACAGTTGATTGATAATGTAATATCCCCAAGGACCAGCCCCAGTTGTATTTATAAATTGTAAACATGTTTTGTAGGTCGGTGAGCTGAGTGTCGATAAGCTGGTATGGTTATGTGTTTACTAGGCCAGAGAGCCTAGGTGTTAAAGGCCAGGAGCCTGATTTTGTATATGTAACTATGCAGATCATTAATAAAATATAAACATCGTTGCGTGCAGACCGACCACGAAGAAAGAGTGATGGGGGACTAAGCTTCCACAAGGTTGGGTAAAGGAGGAGGCTAAGTGTGTGGGCCTAGGGGCTAAGCTAGGGGGCTTACCTCTAAAGAGCATAATAATTTATTATTATTTCCTAAAGGATAAGGTGGACAATTGACCAAGTGTTGTCCTAAGTTCTTTGAAAAGGAACGTGTGCAAAAGGGAACGCATGCAGCTCCAAGAAGACAAGCGTTGAATTGGGCGCATGTAGTTAAAAGATGAAGCGTCAGCTATGTTGGGGGCTCGCGGGTCATTCTTCCATCCTCTGCCTGAGTTTGCTTTCCATTCCCAATTCCTGTGAATTCCGTCTAGCCTATGTGTTTTGACCTTTGCATAACCACGCACCTATGAAAACCAGAACTGTGAAGCTTCCCCATGTCATCCTTGAACCCAACATATCTGCTCTTGCAGAGCCGATTCCGTACCTAGACCGTTTGGGTCGCTGCCTTCTATTTTCCTGTGTTGTTTTGACTATTTACCGTTGTTGTCACATGTACCTTGCTGGAACTAAGTCAAAAGTGGCTGAAGAAGCGGGTTGTCAGGCCCGTGGTTAAAGAGGCAGGTTTTCAGGACTGTGCAGCTCTCTCCAGGTGAGAGAGTTTGTTGGGAACTAGTTTTCTCCCAGAGAGAGTCCAACACCAGCTACAAAGCTTTGATAATTCTTGATCCAACCTATTGCTGATACCCTGAGAGGGAGGTGAAGCAGCCGATGGACTGTGTGACAGTGAAGGTGTATACTCCCAGGTGGAACAAGCATGTGGGGAATGAGAGTCCGTGAGTAGTGGGCGTAAGAAGGCTCTTGGAGAGAGAGAGAGTTTGTTGGGAAGTGGTTTTCTCCTAGAGATAATCCAACACCAGCTACAAAGCTATGAGAATTCCTGATCTGGCCTGTTGTCGAGACCTTGAGAGGGAGGTGAAGCAGTTGATGGACTGTGTGACAGTGAAGGTGTATACTCCTGGGTGGAACAGGCATGTGGGGATTGAGAGTCCGTGAGTAGTGGGCGTAAGAATTCTCCTGGAGAGAATCCTTTTGGTTGCACTGTGCAGTTTTCGTGTAACCTCAGTCTAGTCTAGGATTCCCTTGCCCTGGGTGGAGCTTAGTCCCAGCTCGGGGGTGACCAACTACTGAGCATGATGAGTGGCGTGGCTTAAGGCTGGGAGATTCGTGGAAGATATGCACGTAGTTGGTGGATTTATTCCAGCTAAAAGATAAGTATCATTTATGTGCTTAATTATGTATTTTATGCATGTTTTGTGATGCTTGAATGTTATCATGTATTTCGTTCCGTATATGAATTATTGTCTATTAAATTTGAATCTATATGGTAACAATAACTTTGTGTTATGTGTTTTATTTCGATTAAAATGCATGTTAGATATATCTATGTATGTATGTATTTCCGCGTGGTAGTGATACTCAGCCTATGGATGGCTGGGGATGTTACAATATGGTATTAGAGCCATGGTTTTGACACTGAGATTGGATGGGCCATGTTAGTGGTTAACGAGAAAAATATTTCAGAGTGAATTGTTGTCGAAAGGGACAAAATTCGAGGTTCAGAGTGTCCCTGGGTGCAAGGAGTGCGTCGAAAGAGTCTTTGACTCAAAAATATTGGGAGAAATAGATTGAGTTTTCTCGTGAAGGGATGCGAAGATCTGTTGCAAGGAGTGCACAGATCTGAAAGCCGACTAAGTTTCGAAGCAACCCTCTAAGGAGAAAGGGGTTCTAGAAACGAAGCTCAGGAGGAGGAGCAACATTAGTCGTCACATCTGTTTTAGAAGGAGTCTGGACCATTAGATACGTGTCCAGGAAAGAAAAGGAGAGCGTAGAGGAGTTGAAACTCCCGAAGAGCCGAAGTGGTGAGCCATGATGACATCACTTGAAGGTGACGTGGACCTTTCCTATACCTGCCACGTTCCCCCACCTGAAATCTTTACATCTGTACTATGTGGCCCCTGAGGTTGAATAACATAGTTGAAGGTCGATAGACCCACACTGGCGTTGATCACGATACATCAAGATCGATGGCCAGGAGGCATTGTGGGGACCCAAGTTACACGGAAGTTGATTACCCAAGGCAGTCCCACAATCAAAACTGTGGTTTCACCAAGGGGTTACGTGTCAGCGTCAGAAGAATTGTGGGACGAAAGGTGGGTTACTCCAAACCACCATTGCATGCCCCCGCAATTGGAAAACGTTAAGTGATGTGACGTAATGACGTCACCAAAGGTGACACGGAAGTGTTTAAAAATTAACGGTTCGAGGCGTTGGGGGTGTGCGTCTGTGAAATCCTCTGAAGTCCCGAAGCTCCGAAGTTCCGAAGTCCCAGAGCTCACATGCTTGAATTTCCACAATGGGTGTCATCCATTGGATGTTGGGTAGTTGTGGAATGTTGATCCACCCTACCTCGCGAATCCGGTAATCTGAACTCTGAGAGATTGTTGTGTGGTGCTTGGAAATCTTCCGAAGGCCCAAAGGCACGAGTAAGCACCTAGTGATATAGATCTTGGTCATGACCCGTGATCGCATGGGTTGGGGACTGAGAGGAAGGGGTTAGTGCCCGAAAATTATTGTAGAGAAGAGAAAAGATCGGAAAGAAAATGAAATTTGAAATTTTTTCTTAAATCAGATTGGCTTATGAATAATGTGAGAATTGTTAAGGACTGATGACCTGACAAACTTCAATTGACTGCACATTGTGTTTGTAGAGTTTAATGAGTGTCAGAACCGAATCGAATTTCCACTAAGTGCAAAGAAATGAAAGAGGCACATATTGCGTCTATTTCAGAGAATGAAGCAAAAGGAATGGATGTCCATTTGGGAATTGAAGGATCGAACTCCAATGGACATGGAGTAGAGATAGATAAGGAAGGGAATATGATGAAAATCATTAATCGATTGCAGAAAGATGCCCAGACTAACCGAGCAGATAAAAGGAAGCTCATGAAAGCTAAGGAACAACAGGGAGAATTCAACTGAAAGTTGATGAAGAGTTTGGAGAGAATATAAAAGAAGTTGGATAAGGATAGTGACTCAAGCAAATCACGAAGTCGCAAGACCTCTGAGAAGAAAATAATATTAAGAAGTGTTAGCAGGCATGGTCGCCACTCCCCGAAGAAGTCCAATAAGGAGCCACACATTAGTTCAAGCCCATCTCCTACTAGAAAGCACATGAGATCCGGAGTGGATGAGATGAAGGGAAAAATGAACAAGATTAAGCCTCCTACATTTGATGGAGATCACAAGAAGGAGGAAGATGTCGAGACATGGTTTCTTGGCATGAGGAAAAATTTCCAACTGCAGAATTATTCCTCTCATGCCGAAGGAATAATTGCAATGTATCAACTGAAGGGAAAAGAATCCATGTGGTGGGATCAACTAGTGCAGGTGCAACATATTAAAGAGAAGGATATTACCTAGAAATAATTCAAGAGGTATTTCGAAAAGAAATACTTGACTAAAAGATACTATGACAGAAAGATGAAAGAGTTCTTTGAACTCAAGTTGGGAAACATGACCATTGATGAATACGAACGAAGGTTCTTGGAGTTGTTGAAATATGTTACCTTCATCAAGGATGAGACTGTCAAAATTCAAAGGTATCTGAGTGGACTGCCACCTTCCATTGGTGACAAGATCTAGTATGATGATCCTAAGACTATGGAAGAAACTATATGAAGAGAGAAATGCTTATGTGAAAAAAAAAGAGAAAATCCTACTTTTCGGAAGGCTTGGGATGACTAGAAGAAGTTCAAGAAAGAGAAGAGGTAGAAACAGTCCACAAGGACAACCATCTTTTAGAGAATATAGAATGGTTGATGTAGAGGGACAAAGGCCAAGGAAGACACCCATTCAGTGTTGGGGATGTCAGGGGAACTATAAGTACATAGATTTTCCCCACAAAAATGGCCAAGTGAGAGTTGTCCATAATGTTCAACAAGATGAAACAGTGGAGGACATGGGCAGTAGAATACCAAGAATATACACATCCTTGGACAACAAGCAAGCAGAATATCAGTTGCACGTGATTGAAGTGGAAGGTATGATGAAAAACCATGCCTTTACTATTTTAATTGATTTAGGGGCTAGCCATAGTTATATAGATCCTAGAGTGGTGGAAAGTTTTCAATTGTCGAAAAGCAAACATGGAAAATCTTGGTTAGTGAAGTTGGCTACAGGAACCAAGAGAAAGGTTACAGAATTGGTTAAATCATGTCTAGTGGACATGAATGGACTAAGTACTAAGGCAGACCTGAATATCTTACCTTTAGGTTCTTATGATCACCTAATTAGTATGGACTGGTTGGACCAACACCATGCCATCTTGGACTATAGAAAGAAGGAATTCACTTCCCTGGATGAGGAAGGAAATCGGAAAATAGTCCAAGGAATTCCCAAAGTTGTGGCTATCAGAGAAATATCAGCAATGCAGCTGAAGAAGTGCTACAGGAAAGGCTGCCAATTATTTGCAGCCCATGTGGAGGAAGCATATAAGGATGAGGTCTCAAATATTGAATACCATGTAGTATTAAAATATTTTGAGGATGTATTCCAGGAGGTACCGGGACTACCCCTGAAGAGAGACATTGACTTCTCTATTAACCTGATCCCTAGAGAAGCTCTAGTGTCAAAAACTCCTTACATAATGAGTACACCAGAGCTGAAAGAACTGCAATTGTAGCTTGAAGAGATTCTGAAGAAGGGGTATATACGCCCAAGTGTGTCACCTTGGGGAGCCTTGGTCCTGTTCGTGAAGAAGAAGGATGGAACATTGATATTGTGCATCGATTTCAGACAGTTGAACAAGGTGACTGTAAAGAACAAGTATCCTTTGCCAAGGATCAATGATCTCTTTGATCAGTTGAAGGATGCCAAGATATTATCAAAAATAGATCTCAGGTCAGGGTATCATCAGGTAAGAATAAAAGATGAATACATCAACAAGACCACCTTCAGAACAAGGTATAGTCATTATGAATTCACAGTGGTGCCATTTGGGTTGTCGAATGCGCCTGATGTCTTTATGTGCCTAATGGATTGTGTATTCAAGGACTATCTAGACAAGTTTTTCATATTCTTTTTGGATGACATCCTGGTGTATTCCAAGTCGGAGGAAGAGCATGAACAACATCTGAGGATGGTGTTGCAAGTGCTAAGAGAGCACCAAATGTATGCCAAGTTGAGAAAGTGCTCATTTTATCAAAAACAGATCCATTGCTTGGGGCATATCATTTCCAAGGATGGGATAGTCGTGGATCCTGAGAAGATTGAGGCCATCAGAGAATGTTCAGTGTCTAGGAATGTGACAAAAGTAAGATCCTTTATGGGTCTAGATAGCTATTACAGGAGGTTCATTGTAGGGTTCTCAAGTATAGCTCACCCTATCACTTCCTTGCAGAAGAAGGAGAAGAAGTTTCAGTGGACAGAAGAATGTGAGAGAAGCTTCCAACGATTGAAGCAACTATTAACCAATGCTACAATCCTAAGTATTGCAAATCCGAATGAAGATTTTGTAGTGTGCACATATGGATGCAAAGAAGGACTGGGAGGAGTCCTCAGCCATAATGGATTTGTAATATGTTATGAGTCCAGGAAATTGAAAGAGCATGAAAAGAACTATGAAACTATTGTTCACGCTCTAAATAAATGGAGGCATTACCTCATGGGAATGAGGTTTGAACTGAGGATATACCATAACGATCTGAAGTATTTGTTTGATTAGCCAACCTTAAATGCTAGTAAAAGTAGATGGTTGGAATTCCTTTGTGAGTATGAATTTGATATCAAGCATATCAAAAGGAAAGAGAACAAAGTGGTCGATGCACTCAACAGGAGAGTGCATGAATTACATGCTACAACCATTAGCATGTACCAGACTGATATTAAGGGCATAATTTTGGAAGTTGCAAATGCAGATTTGCAGTACATGGAGTTGGTAGAAAAACTACAACAAGGTGAGATGATACAAAGAGTGGAAGATTATAAGTTGAGAGATGATGGAACACTCTTGTACAAAAACGGAGTTTATGTACCTAGTGTCTAGGAATTGAAACTTATGATTTTGAAAGAAATGCATAATGTGCCTTATACTGGGCACCCTGGATATCAGAAAATTGTGGCAACAGTCAAGAGCCATTACTTTTGGCCAGGTATGAAGAGAGAGATTGTTGAATACATCGTTATATGTATGGAGTGTCAAAAGGTTAAAGATGAGCACAGACACCCAACAGGGTTGCTACAGCCTTTACCCATTCCTGAGTGGAAGTGGGAAGTGGTAACAATGGATTTCATCATAGGATTTCCCAGAACAAGCAAGCAACATGATTCAATCATGGTGGTGGTGGAAAAGCTTGCGAAAGCTTCCCATTTTATTCCACTAAAGACTAATCACAAGGAAACTAACGTTGTTGCTATTTTTATGAGGGAAATAGCACGATTGCATGGAATCCCCAAGACAATTGTGTTTGACAGAGACCCCAAATTCACCTCAAAATTCTGGAAAGGGTTATTCAAGGGGTTCGAAATGAATCTGAACTTCAACAAATCCTATCATCCTAATTCTGATGGGCAGACAGAGCGGGTGAATCAAGTAATAGAAGACATACTAAGGATGTATGTGATGGAAAAACCATTTAAATGGGAAGACTACCTACACTTGGTAGAATTCACCTACAACAATGGGTATCAAGAATCACTGAAGATGAGCCCATTTGAAGAACTTTACGGCAGAAAGTGCAGCACTCCAATAAGATGGGATAACCCAACTGATAGAGCAGTGGTTGGGCCAGATTTTCTCAAGGAAATGGAAGAGAAAATGCTAAAAATTAAACATAATTTGAAGGTTGCGCAAGATAGGCAGAAAAGTTATGTTGATAAGAACAGAACCCATAGAGAGTTTAAAGTGGGTGATCATGTTTTCTTGAAAGTGAAAACCAACAGAAGTTCCCTAAAGCTGGGAAACTGATCGAAGTTGGCAGCTAGATTTTGTGGGCCATTTAAAATCCTAGAAAGGATTGGACCCGTTGCATATATGCTTGAATTTCCTGCATCCATGAATGTACATAATGTGTTTCATGTTTCATTGATTAAGAAATATATACCTGGTGCTAATCATGTTATTGATTGGAATGTGATTGAGGTGGAGCAAGAAGACGTCTTGCAAGTGCATCCTGTGCGCATATTGGACCGAAAGAGAAAATAGTTCCAGAATCGATCCATAGGGATTGTTAAGGTCCAGTGGACCTTGTACGGTCCTAAGGATGCGACATGGGAGCATGAGGATGCTATGCGGTAAGAATACTCGCATATTTTTGAATATTTTGGAAATCTTGTTGATGTTGTGTAAAGAATTGCACTGAGGACAATGCAAAAATAAGGGGAGGGGATTGTAATATCCCCAAGGACGAGCCCTTGTATTTATAAATTTTAAACATGTTTTGTAGGTTGGTGAGCTGAGTGTTGATAAGATGGTGGGATCATGTGTTTACTAGGCCAGAGAGCCTAGGTGTTAAAGGCCAGGAGCCTGATTTTGTATATGTAACTATGCAGATCATTAATACAATATAAACATCGTTGCATGTAGATGGAACACAAAGAAAGACTGATGGGGGACTAGGCTTCCACAAGATTGGGTAAAGGAGGAGGCTAAGTGTGTGGGCCTAGGGGCTAAGATAGGGGGCTTACCTCTAAAGGGTATAATAATTTATTATTATTTCCTAAAGGCTAAGGTGGACAATTGACCAAATGTTGTCCTAAGTTCTTTGAAAATGAACGTGTGAAAAAGGAGACACATGCAGCTCTAGGAAGACAAGCGTCAAATTGGGCGCATGTAGATAAAAGTTGAAGCGTCAACTGTGTTGGGGGTTCTTGGGTCATTCTTCCATTTTCCACCTGAGTTTGCTTGCCATTCCCGATTCCAGTCAATTCCATCTGGCCTCTGCGTTTTTACCTCTGCATAACCACACACCTCTAAAAACCAGAACCATGAAGCCGCCATGTGTCATCCTTGAACCCAGCATATCCTCTCTTGCAGAGACGAGTCTGTACCTAGACCGTTTGGGTCGTTGCCTTCTTTTTTCCTGTGTTGTTTTGACCAGTTACCATTGTTGTCACTCGTACCTTGCTGGAACTGAGTCGAAAGTGGCTGAAGAAGCGGGTTGTCAGGTTTGTGGTTGAATAGGCAAGTTGTTAGGCCTGTGAGCAACTCTCTCTAGGTGAGAGAGTTTGATGGGAAGTGGTTTTCTCCCAAAGACAGTCCATCACCAACTACGAAGCTCTGAGAATTCTTGATTTGGCATGTTGTTGAGACCCTGAGAGGGAGGTGAAGCAGTTGATGGACTGTGTGATAGTGAAGGTGTACACTCACGGGTGGAACATGCATGTGGGGAATGGGAATCTGTGATTAGTGGGCGTAATAAGGCTCTTGGAGAGAGAGAGTTTGCTCGGAAGTGGTTTTATCCCAGAGAGAGTCCAGCACCAGCTATAGAGATTTGATAATTCCTGATCCGGCCTATTGTCGAGACTCTGAGAGGGAGGTGAAGCAACCGATGGAATGTGTGACAGTGAAGGTGTATAGTCACGGGTGGAACAAGAATGTGGGGAATGAGAGTCCATGAGTAGTGGGTGTAATAAAGCTCCTCCAGAGAATCATTCTGGTTGCACTGTGCAGTTTTCCTGTAACCTCAGCCTAGTCTAGGATTCCCTTGCTCTGGGTGGAGCTTAGTCCCAGCTCGTGGGTGACCCACTGTTGAGCGTGATGAGCAACGTGGTCTAAGGCTGGGAGGTTCGTGGAAGGTTTGCATGTAGTTGGTGGATTCACTCCAGCTAAAAGATAAGTATCATTTATGTGCTTAATTATGTATTTTATGCATGTTTTGTGATGCTTGAATGTTACCATGTATTTTGTTGCATATATGAATTACTGTCTATTACATTTGAATCTGTATGGTAGCAGTAACTCTGTGTTATTTGTTTTCATTTCGATTCAAATGCATGTTAGATATATCTATGTATGTATGTATTTCTGCGTGGTAGCGTTACTCGGCCTGTGGATGGTCGGGGATGTTGCAATTTGGTATCAGATCTAAGTAATGTGTCGGAGTAGTGGTATCATTTCCCAACCTGTTGGTGGCTAGGGATGTTACAAATAACCTCTAAAATCAGCTTGGACTTTAGTTATTGTTTCATGGCTTTCTATCCATAATCTTATCTCCTTTTCCAAAATACTTACATATGGCTTGGATAAAATGGGTCTAATCATAATGGCCCTATAATTAGAGGGATTGTTTTATCCCCACTTTTAAAAATAGGTATAATGAGGCTTTGAGCCCATGGTTTAGGGAAGCCTTGTTTGACTGCTAAATTGAAGAGCTTGTGTAAGTGAGGGATCATAATACGCCCTCCAATTTTTAATATTCCATCTTGGTAGCCTTCAATGTCCTTAACTTTCCTGTTTGAAAGTTGATTAACCCCATACATTGTCTTCTATAGAAAAAAGTTTATCTTCTATAGAAACTTTTGGAATGTTTTCCAAGACATTATGGGAATTGTAAAGATTTTTAAGGTAGGAATTTGCCTCCAAAATTTCTTTAGATCTATCTTAGATAGGTGCAAAAAAATCTCTTTCTTTTTATTTATGTAGTGTCTTTTTTCCTTTTAATTAGGGCTTTGTATCTATTAATCTTATCATATTTCAAGGACTCACTAGAGGCATCCCTAATAGATTTTGTAGCAAGCTTACACGCATTATCATACCAAGGGATGGAAATTCTATTCTTCTTTTTACACAACACTTCAATAGATAATTTTTTTATGGAGGTAGAGAGGGTTGTTGTAAAATTACGATATATGTCCTCAATATTGTTCTTATAAGATAGAAGATTTAATTTAGTGTTTAACTCCTTTAAGAATAGATCAAATTTATTTTTTTCAAAAATCAAGTGTATTTGGTTATCGTAGTTATTTTCAAGGGGGGTTTTGTGCAATATAAAGTTTAGAGTTAGGGTTAAAGGTCTATAATCAGAGTTGGGCTCATGGTCGTTTAAAAGGTCAAAAATTACTATTTTGTTATAAACAAGGATATCTGAAATCACATAATCCACAACACTACTACCCAATCAATGGATACAAGTCATTTCGATAGATTTTGGCCACTTCATTAGACCATTGCAAATAATTAGATCTTGAGAACTACAAAGTTTGATTAGCTCGGTACCATACAAATTGTCGGTCAAATATTCTGAATTTCCCTTGTATCTATTAATTAAAACAAGGTCTTTGTCTAGCCATAGAGGATTAGGGTTGGAATCCTTGCTTAAGATAATATCTTGACAAGTTGCAGTTATAGCATTAAATTCTCCTTGTAGGAGGATACTACCTTCATTTCTCAAACTGTAGATATCTTGTTCTAAGATTTTATAGGGACAATTTTTATCTAGATTGCATTTTATATAAAAGGTAGAATTAATAGGTTTGAAATAACAAATGAATATATACATCTTATTAGCATTAATATCTGAAATCTCCACCCAACCGAATTGATTGAGAGGGCCTTTTTTATGAATATGAATGCATGAGGAGAGATGTTTTTTCTTATGTAACAAGCTATGCCTCCAACCCGACCTCTACAGAAGGATTTCTTGTTCCATGTCGACCACAATATAAATCCTTATATGTTAGGGACCTTATATTCCTCATGCTTCTAAGTTTCAACCAGAAATACATTATCAATTTCACTTGGGATCCAACTTACTATAGACCCTTTGTTTCAGGGAAATCCATGACAGTTCCAAGAGAGGATTCAAAGTGTCTCAAATGGCTATTGATTGCTATCATTTTGGTCTCTATCCCTAATAATAGCTTTGCAGTTCCTAATTATTGCCCAGTTTACTTCTTTTTTGGATTCCTTTACCTTTTGAACCTCCTTCCTTAATTTAGCTTGATCTTCTGGAATGAGGTCTTCGTTTATAAATATTCCAAACCCTTTTAAGCTCGAAATTTTATTGAGTATGTCATATTAATGAGAATTAAATCTTATCATAACCCAAATCAACCTATCTTTATGTTCAACTATTTTTCCCAACCTTTTTGCTTATGTAAGGTTAGTTGTTTCAATTTGCAACTTCTTTTTTAGTTCCTCCTTGACTATTGCTAATGTTTCCTCATCTTTCTGTTCTTTTATACCAAAAATTATGAGGTTCAAGGTTCTTTGTTTATGCTCATGGTCTAACTCTATGAACTTATTCATTTCCTCTTTGATAGGTTTGATATATAATTTGTATTCCACACTATTTGGGGCCAAATTGTTAATTAACTTTTCTTCTATCCCTTTAAGCTTGTATCTAAGATTATGATTTTCTTCGACCTCCTCTTCCCGCCTTGATTGTTTTTGTTCTTGGTCTCGTTTTTCTACTTTTTGTAATCTATCCTCCATTTTTTGCATCCAAGTCTCAACCCTAATAGTTTATTGTCTATCTGTATCTGAATATCATCTTTTAAGGATCTAAATTTGTTATTAAGCATTGCTTCTAACTCACTTTGAATTTTGGCTTCTCTATCTTCTCTACGTGTTTCTAATGGTTCTATGTATTCATGTAGACTATCTAAGGTTACTTTGCTAGGCCTTCCTTTGTTAGATTAAGGTATTAGGAGTGAATTACTCATATTGAAAAGAAAAAGAAATAAATAAGAAACATGTGCACTTGATTCATGGTAGAGTTTGAATAATCACGAACGAGATTTAGTCACTGCATATCAGATTTACCATATACATGCATAATGTATTCACCACATCAATTCACCATAGTATATATGCACCGTGGGATAAATATTCACATGGTATATATAGGTAAAGTATTATTGAGCATAATATATTAATAAAGTATTACTAATTATAAGAAAATATGGAGTTTAATTTTGTTTGTAAGAAAATGAAATGCAAGACACGTTCCACTCTACTCCCACTGTATCATTAAGTTGTTTATTATAACACAAGGCACTTTCCACTCAATTTCTGGTGTATCACTAATTTTCCTCTCCTCTTTGGTTGTTCTAGGTTCCTTGGCTTTAAGAACAATTAACAGATGCATGCTCAAAAACGGTTGTGTGATATCACAGAGAGATGGAGAGGCAGAGGGGGGAGAAGCACAAAAGGCACAAAAGGCACATATTATCCCGGTAGTTACAAAGAATACTTCTGTGGCTACAAATTACAATAGTCACTTAATCCAGAGAACAAAATATTGCAAGTAAAGATAGTTACAGAGGTTATTTGTGGTGAAATAACAATGGAACATAGTACTTGTTTTGATGCTTTTCCTAGACTTACTAAGGAAAAGTTGATAAATGAGGTCACAAGGGAAGATTTGATGGATCCTTATTCAATTGACATCCCAAGCATAATATGCCTAAAATGAATTATCTCATTGGTTAGAAATCTGCGTTCAAGTTTTGTAAATACTCTGGTTTATCTCTTAGATTTTTTCTTGAATTAATTTGTTTGGTCTCTTCCATCAAATATGTAGGTGAAAGAAGTCTCTTCGAGGATAGAAAGATGGCAGTGTGAGAAACCGGTAGTTTTCCATGAAATTTTAGTAGCATCGGAAAGGAAAAACAAGTTAGAATCATACTCTGGTAATTTTTTTGTTTTGGGTAGTAGTTTTGACCTCGAGGGATAATTAAATCACTGTGGTTGCCATTCTTATTGTAAGGTAACATTTGTTAATTCCCATAGGCCTAGTAAATATTGATTTTTCCTTCCATAAAGTATTTGTTCATTGGAAAGAAGTATTTGTTTAATAGACAGGGCATAAAATATGAAATCAATACAATACTAGAATCTTGTTTTTAATCAGATTTTTTTTTTAACACATCGAAACACATTAACAACTACTATCTTTTATGTTTTAATATTTATCATATCCTGTATATCTCTTATGTTTTAATCTTTATCATATCCTAATACATGATGCACTGTCACAACCATGAATTTACAACCAAGAAATAATGTGCAACCCCAAAAAATGAAGGAACATTGAACTCTGAGTGTAGTGCAGAGCCTTGCTTTCCCGATACCCTGGCTTTGAGGTCTACAAGCGAAATTTTTGGCCGCAATTCCCTCAACCTTACCTGTACATGGTCGCATGCATGTCCATTCATAACCTAACTGCATCATGTCTGTATGATATTTATACAAAGCAATGTATGAGAAAACCATAATTATTTTATATTAATTGGATTCCTCAAAAATAGGCATTGACATTGACAATATTCACAGAAAAAAATTGCAAGCTTAAATTTTACTAGTATGAAAAAATAGGCAAATTTTACTAGTATGAAAAAACAGGCAGAGTACCTATCTTCAAATGATTTTACTTGGCATGCCTCATATTGGGTAGGTTAATGCAAAATGCTTCTCCTATGATTCTCTTTACAGATTCTTTACTTATCTACGCCAACTAGATGAATCAAGATGGGAGAATGCCAACTAGATGAATAAAGCTGGGGAATTCCAAGCTCAGAATTGCGAAGCCTATTACCAGATGAAATCGGCAAATGAAAGATGAAGGCATTTCGAGTAGACAAAGGTTGCAACAAAGGTGCAAAGGTTGGAACAGAGGTGCAGACGGGGATATAACAAGAAAGGGGATGAAAAAAAAAACACCATATCCAAGAAAAACATCGCCACAACCAAATTGGTTTGGGACAGGAAAGGGGATGCAAAAAAGGCTTCCAATAGTTGTAGAGGACAGGGACAGACTTCCATTTCTCCATTGTTCCTTTTACTTAGGCCGAGGAATCTTGCATGCAAATTACAGGTGGACATAGAAAATATGTCCGGTTGACACCACAACAAACATAATAATGTTTAGAATTAGTGAAATTTTGGGTAAATTTAGTCTTAACATAAAATGTTAAGACAAATATTCAAAATAATGTTAAGTAAGAATCTAGCATTAATCGACCTTGTAGCAATGCATAACCAAATATGTGTCTTAAGCCAAGATTTTGGTGAATTATATGGGCTTGTGCCTAGAGATGAGGCCAAATAAGGCCTCAAATTTTTCTATTGGTCAAAAGAAACAACTGTACATATTTCATAAGTGGAGAAAAAGTGTTACCAAGTATAGAAAATAGAACTTTGGATAAAGTCTTTGGTTTGTGTGCTAGATTAATGAAAAAAAGCCAATCCATTTACAATAGTCCCTGCTGCCTAAAGGCAGGGACTAATAAGAAGTTTAGAGTGTGGGTGAAGATCTCAACGGCTAAGAGATTATCGACATTTAAAAAAAAACACTTTAAAAAGGAAGAAAATGAAAAAACTTGTAAAACTCACTGTACATTGAGTAGAAGTTATAAGTTATAATCTTATTTAGACCCTTGTAAAACTTTGTATCAAGTAGAAGTTATAAGTTATAATCTTACTTAGACCCTTCTAAAGGATTACATAATATGGGAAGAGAATGCATTCTAATATCTCAAAGATAGAATAGAGACATTTTTGTTCTTTTTACTTTATTTTATATTTTTATGAGTTTTCATAGTAATACTATTATGGTCTATATAATCAATCATGGTTAAAACGATCAATAATGGTTAGGTGGTTAGTGGGCTAATAGTTAAGAGGTTGGTGGGTTGGTGGTTCAGTGATAAGTGGGTCAGGGGTGGGTTAAGTGGTTAGTAGGTTAGGGTTTTAGTGGTTAGTTATGATAGTTAATTTATTTTAACTATAGTTTATATTAGTTAACATTGGTCAATATGGTTTATATCATCAACTATGGTCAATATGGTCAACCATGGCCGATTATTTCGACCATGGATAATATGTTCATGATAATAAACCATGGTTAATATGGTAAACCATGATCAATATATTTGAGCATGTTCAATAAATTCAACCACAATCAATAAGGTCCACCTCGGTTAATATTATCAACCATTGTCAATATGCTTATTATGGGGATTATGTCTTACTAGTGGTTTAGGAAATCAATGGATTAGGTCATTAAGAATTAGTAGGTTAATGTGGTTAATATGGTAAACAATGATCAATATAGTCAAGATGGTCAATCATGGGCAATATGGCCCATAATGGTCAACCTTGATTAATGATTACTAACCATGATTAATGAGGCTGCTCCTGATCAATATTAAAAACATGGTCAACCATAGTCAATATGGTCAACAACCAATCATAAATAGTAATAATAATATTAGTAGTAGTAGTAGTAGTAGTCAACATGGCCTTCAATTTGTAGTTAAGTAGTGGTAATCCATTCCCCCCATTGAGGTTCAAATCCCCAAACTGACATGATGTATCCCTCATGGGTCAATTTTTATGTGTATGTGGGTCATTGTATGCTTTAACTCTCATGAGTTGGATCACCATTGTAAGTGAGTTATTTAATTTAGTTGTGGTTAAGTGCAAGTCCTTGGTAACTTTTTAAGAAAAAATACTCAACACTTATGGCCTTTTAGTTGAAGGATTTTGATTAATGGGTTAAGGAGATGTCAATTAGTGTATTACTACAATTAGTGGGATAGGAGGTGAATGGGTTAGGGTATTAGTAGTTAGTGGGTTAAGATGGTCAATATAGTCAACAACAATCAACAATAGTTTATAAGAACAATATGATCAATTGTGGCCCATCTAGTTAATATAGTTAAAATGATCAATCATGGTTAATATAATCAACATTAGTTATATTATTAGTAGGTTAAAGCATGGCTAATATAGTCAACATTCCCCTAGATTGGGTGACATATATGGGTTATGATGGCCTTGCCACTTGGAGGGAATAGGATCGTCGATGCATGCATGATGAAACCAACACGAAGGAGTAGTGGGGAGTTCCATCATCGTGGGATGACAGTGTATGGGAAAGTACAGACTTGTTATGGTTTAAGCTAGAGCATGAAATTTCCATATGGATGTTGTGTGGATGGAAGGAGATGTGAGTACCATGACATTAATATTGAGCATGTAACGAACTTGACTGAGAAAGAATACCAGGAAGTGATTATGGCTCAAGGTGGCCTTGAGGATTTTAAGGAGCAATGAAACAAATGGAATGCTACCTATGTAGACTCCTCATCCCATGCCTTCTATAGAAACAATGCTTGGGTAATAAATTTGCAATATGGGTCCTTGTTATAATTATAGGTTTCCTCACTATTTGTAGCTTCTAGGTTTTTACTGGGGGTGGGGGGTATCCTTCAATTTTCTGAGGTGGGTAGTGATGCTCTCTCAATTGTTGCTCCTATGTTGAAGGAAAATCCTCAAGTTTGCGATAATGTCTACATTTTTCCTAAAGTTGTTGGTGGACCCTAGGGAGAAGGTGCAAACCCAGGAAACTAGGTGAGCATTAGAGACATAGTGAAATTGAGTGGAAACACATGGTGGTGTTCTATAAGCTTCATGTAAATCATTAGAGCCATCGAGAGTCTGCATTTCGTGGATCTCAGAGGAATTCAAGTGACATAAACTTCAACTGAAGGACCGAGGAAAAGGGGATGCTAGGATGGAACACTTGTTAGACTTTGAGGAGCCCAGAGCAATGAAGCAAAGACCTGGAAGGAAAGAAAATAAACCATCACGGGCCAAAGGAAAAAACAAGCTTGGGTTCTAAGGAATATGAGTAGAAAAGGATGCATTGCTAACTCAAAAATGATACCATGAGGAGACACCTGATAACATCCAATATGTGGTCGAGGAATTGATGGGAATGTTGAAGAAGAAAAGGAGTCAAACCTCCAAATGGTACATTGAAGAGGAACTTCATTGTTGGGTAGTGGACACAAGATTATCCCTCTCATAGGATACAAAGGTCTTCAGGGCAAAGGATTTTTACTAGATGGCAAAGACAGTGGTTGCCAATACATTGGAACAACAGAAGCTTCGACAACCAGAGGTTCAGACATGCTGCTAAGGCTAGAGGCCAAATTCATTGGGTTCTTTTGATTGGTGGTTGGGCTAAGTTTTGAGGTCACCACATGGGATCATAAAGCTAGAGAAGGAACAATGGAAGTTAGAGACTTCTTAGACTCGGATGGAGCTAGTTCCAATCCATCCATCATCAAGGAAAATGGTGAGCAAAAGCTGGTGAGCAATGGCAAAGGGTCACTACATCTTACATATCCAAGCCCATTTGAACCCAATCCACCCTAGTTATGTTAACTGCTTTGTTTGTTATGACTATTATTCTCCCTAGAAGATACTATAGTATATGATTAGTTGGTTCTGTCTTTCAGATTTCCAAACAAGTGTATGGCAATTTTTAATGATCTACATAAATGTATGCATGAAGGAAAGTCGATATATAACTAGGATAGTCACAATGCTACAATGTTATATGCTTGATATACTACACTACCTAAAAAACATGACATGTAGTATGAAATTCAATCTTTTTTTTTATGAATTAAAGACTATCAAAATCTTTTTTTTATGAATTAAAGACTATCAAAATTATAATTATTTACAATATTAATATATAAATAGACTAGCTTAAAAAATATAGTCAACATTAATTATATTATTAGTAGTTTAAAAGTAGAAAATCAATACATTAATTATTTAATAATTAGTGAATTAATAATTAGGGACTTTAGAATTTAAAAAAATTAAACCTTCGAATTAAATTTAACTCAAATACATTATGCACAAAACATCTTATAATTGAACTCATACCTATAATTAAATTTAACTCAAATACATTCTGCACAACACATCTTATAATTGAACTCATACCTATAAGCAATAAAAGACATTTATATTTTGCAACACAATAAAAATTTGATAATTTGTTAAACCTTTCAGGTAAGGTTAATGTAAATACAATTCTAACTGTATTATATTTGAAGTCATGTTGAGAATAATTGGACATAATAAGGAACCCACAAGAATTTGGCATAATGGGGAACTATTTATTTGTTATAAACTTGTTGCAATGAGAGATTGCATGGAAATTCATAAAAAAATTATTCGATCATTACTAATCAAATAATAAAAGCATAATTAAAATTTGGCAATGTGTTAAACCTTAATAATTAAGGTTAATGGAAATGCAATACACACTACAGGTTTGATAGCAATTTTAATTGGCTATGATGTGAAATATTATAAAGATGAAAGAATAAGCACACATAAAAGGTAATATAAAAAGTTATAGGCTAAAGATTCTACGAAATGAAGATTTTTTCCGGGGATATTTGCCCTAAATCTGACTAGAAATTGTTGGATTCGTAGATTTAAGTGATTATTTCTGTAAAATCTGAGTGCCCTGGGAGTTTTTCAACATGCTGAATCCATTTATGTATTCATAAATGGATTCTGAACAACAAAAAATAGTGATTTGTGTAAATTTATATCGTCGGATTCTGACGAAAAAAGTCATTTCATAGAACAACTAGCCAACGCCATATACAAATATTAAGGGATAAATTCATATAAACAATTATGGATAAAAATGAATGAAAGAAATTTGGGCTTAATGATTAAAAGCATGTGTTTCTTCCTAAGAGGTCACAAGTTCAAATCCAGAGGGGTAGGTTATGGATACCTTCACAGACTTTAGCAGTCAAATCGTTGCGCGAAGGGGATTCCTTGTCCCTAAAATAAGGAGATCTCATACACCAATTTGGTCCCTTAAATAAGGAGATCTCATACACCAATTTGGTGTATGGCTTGGTCGCTTGGCCGTGACTTTAAAATTAGATTATTATTTTTATTTTTATTATAAAACAATGTCAAATTATTTAAAAAAAAAATTCATAAAGATTAAATGGGATTATATCTAAATCTCTTTTATGTCTTGTTATTGTCCCTCTTATTAACTTTTCTAAGTTTATCCTTAAATGTTTTTCTCCTTTTGGGACCCGATGTTGGGGGAGTTCATCCTTGTTGAATTGGATGTTGTATAAGAGCGCTTGTGAGTTACAATCATTTTCAAGAAATCTATTTCACTCTCCAAAGTACAAAACCGTCCTTCACTTGTTGGAAAACTTGGTACAAAACCATCCTTCACTTGTTGGAAAATTTGTGTAGCTATATGGTCCAACCCAAACTAGTTAGCACAAATGCTATTTTGAACTAATTTGCAACAACTTCCATGCATTTTACTATGAAATAGAGATGCAATTCTTCATTAGGAAATTGAAAAAGTGTTTCAAATATATCACAAATATGGTGTGAGACCCTTTCTTGTTGATGACTGGATGATCATCGGTGGAAGTAAGCATTGAGCCATTAACATTATTTCTTCCTTCATATTTATCCTATAAGCTTTCCGCTTGTGTGGAGCCTCTGATTGTATGTTTTCATATATTTGTAAAATTACTCCAAAAAAATCATATCAATTGTAAAAATAATCATACCAATTATCAAATAAACTGAACTCTCAAATAAATGAATACTGGGATATGATCATCTAAATCATTTACAACTATAATGCCTTCATTATCAACTAATGATTAAATATATATCATCCACAACTATAATGACTTTATTAACAACTAATTGTTAAATATATATTATGCAAGATTAAACTACATTAATATGTTTTCTCTATTATTCCCCACACCCTCACCCTCATATATATATGAAGGTGACATCACCCTCATATATATGAAGGTGACAGTGAAGTGACGAGAATAATAAAGAAAACATAAATTACTACTCTTTCATAAATGAGTACATATTATATGCTATCATACATACTAAATTTCAATAATTCTATCAAATACTTAAATCATCGATAATGAACTTGTGTTGTTGATTGTTGTTTCTAGCTCCTTATTCCAACCCATTTTCTTCCTCATCATGACAACCTTTATGACATGTTTTCATGGCTATACATGGAGTAACCTTTATGACATGTTTTCATGGCTATACATGGAGTAGATATAGCCATGCGATTGGGAATTAAAACAAACTATATATATATTTGTCTAACTACTGAGCAATAGCATGCTATAGACCGTCCTTCAATTATTTAATCATTGGTTATGGTGTAAGACATGCATGTGTTGCATTTATGTAATGGTAAACTTCAACAATACCAATTGGAATTGAACAAGAGTGCATTCTACATTTTTCCAACAATGTTGCCACCTACAGCGATATATGGAGGGGATAAAGAACACGATGATGTGGATGATGAGTAGCACTCACTTATGAAACCATGCTTGAACATATTCATATATTTGTGTTTCCAATTCGGCAGAGTGTGTTTGAATACATATAGATCCGCCACATCTTGAATGTTTGGGTATGGATTTTGTTTGAACAAATTTGAAGTTTTGTGTAATAAGTTGCAAATAGTTGAGGTTATTATTCCTATTGAGTTTTTAATCTGACTTGTTTGGAGTTGTTCATGGCATGACGGAGTTTTAGTTCTATGAATGCCACTTCATAAAATAAAGTATATTATTTAATTTAACTCTAGAAATTGCAGTTTTTTAATCGTTGTGTCAACTCAATCAAATAAATCAAATAGTAAATTTTGATAATCTATTGGAGAATGCATATATATATATATATATGGATGGTGTGTTTGAATTAAAATGCATTGAAAATATCTCTAGCAATGTTGCAACATGCAATTTGAACTCAACATTGATAGAGCAAGTAAACAGAAGCCTTGAGCCTAGATCTAAATAGGGGTACCCATTCAAGAACAAAGTATTTTTATTTCCACGAAGAATCTGTGTTGACAAAATGGATAAGACATAGGCTCACCATTTACAGCTCATGTTCACATGTACTATTGTGCTAATAAAGCGACAAATATTGGAAATTTAGTGTTGATCGTATGGAAATGAAGATTCTTCTGGTTATTGGTCTATGATGTGTATTTGACATTGGCCTGGTGTCCTGGTGTCTGCATTGTCCTCATGGACTATAGAGAGTTGCAAGAAATTAGATGTGCTCTCCAGAATAATGAGTAGTCAATCCAATGAAATAGGGATTCTGTATTTTCAGTCACTTCAAAGGTTCATGATAATGAACATCAAACCACTTCTTGGTTTACATCAATTATGGGAACTCTAGTTCAACAAAAGCAACAAATAGCTATTCTAGAAACATAATGTAACCTTCTCAAAAACATGGTTTTGAATTTGAGCAAGGGAGACTAGTCCAGGGCTTCCAATTAAAGGATGTCAATGAACTCAACCTAGGGGGACTTAAAGGAAGTGGACATCGTGCACCAACTAGTTGAAGATATGGAGATGATGAAGCAAGAATTGGTCCCATCAAACATAGGCCTAGAAGAGGTTGTCAGTCATCATGTTTACCACTAAGTATGGTGTTTTTTAAGGTTATTAGAATTCTAGACATATATTACAGACTTTATAACACTAAGAAATATTGGGAAATTTTGTCGAACGATATATGTAGGCACTATACTTGGCGAGTATTTAGCTTTTCTTTTTGTTCAAAAGTTTTGGATATGAACTATGATGTAATCTTTTTTTTTTTTTGTAGGTAAGAAGTATATATATTAAGTACCTTCCAGAAGCAAAGTTGAGTAGAAAAATACAAAGATGTTCATGCCGAGGTTATTGGACTGCCCCAACAGAGGGGAAACCAGTCCAACTAACCCAAGAGTTTCCATAATTTAACAGGTCTACTGTTTACCATCTAAAAAATAAAAGTTCACATCTAAGACTGCACCGACTAAGACTTCCCCATATGCTAAAGAAAAAAAGTTGACAGATAAATTGTTGACCATCTGAGACTGGAGGACTGACAAGACTAAAGAACTAGACACCTGGAGAGTAGTTTGGCCACTTGGCCTGGAGATCCCATGGCCAAGGCTCCTCCTCCACGTACGTAGGCTGATTTGCCCAGATCTTTCCATCTTCCACGTCATCCGCAGTGTCGTCGGCCTTGCTCTCTCGTGCTACGTCCTGACCTACACCTATCTCTGCACCCGACTCCTCCATTGGAACAGCCTCGGTCGGGCTTGAGGCGAGAGCGTCCTGCAAAGAAGAGAGAGTCCGAAGGAAGAGCTCCACTTTGGCGTCTGTTTCTTGAAGGCGGTAGTTGAGGTCCTCCACTCCCTGGCGGATACCAAATACCAGATCGTTAAGGGCAGCCAGACTGTCTCGAATCTGCGCAGCGGTGAAGGAGTCATGGAGATGATGCCCAGCCCCCCGAGATGCATGGTGAGGGTGCACACCGTCACCCGTATAGCCCAAGGGGTCGAGGGCGGACGTGGGGACAGAGGGATTCACCGGAGGACTGAGAAGGTGTCGTTGGGGAGAGTTTGGCATCCTGGGCACCATTTCCATGCAATTGAATTGCGAATTCATCGGGCCATGAGAAGAGGCCGAGAAGTGCCCAGACTGGAGATGGGGGGAGGAGCAAATAGAGGGCGTGTCGGAAGGGGAGACTGAGGGTCGACGAGGCTTCCAAGGCAAGCCCCTCCTCGGTCTTCCCCTTGGACGAGTCATGGGTCGGCCAGTGCGTCGAGCTGAGGCATTACAGAGCACCCGGTGGGGACGAGAAGTCAGAGAGTAAGCAGGGGTGAGCTCGATCCAGAATGTTCGAGCAGGGTCACACCATTGCAGCTGCAGAGCGAGCTCTGCGGGAAACCAACGGCGGCGAATGACCAACATTGCGATCCGCACCATACCAAAATGCCAAACGGGAAGGAGGCCTGCGTTAATGCCCCTTCGCATCATAGTTAAGTCTAATTAATCGTCGAGGATGGTGGCGGGCTGCGGCACGTGCCCTTCACGTGGCTCCGTGCCCTGGTGGCCGCTGCCAGCTCCCTCAATTCGCCACATAGAACGCACTAACACCCCATCCGGGGGGACATCCACCATTCTGGCTTTGCGGATACACTGCTGGAGGATAGGGTTGTAGTGTACCAATTCACTACCCAGGTTCACCCAAACCTCTCAATTTACCATTCATTACATGGATTTAAAAACAAATGCATTTAACCAGAATTAAACACACTTAATTCGCAGAGTAAAATATATATAAGTTACTGTTACCATTAACAAACCATATCATGCAACAGTAATTCTTTTACACAGCGGAAAACATGATACAAAACAACACAGTCATGTCAAATGTGTTAAAACATAACTCAGATTACTTATCTTTTATCTGCTGTAGCATTCACCAACCAAGTGCAGGCCTTCCACGAACCTCCCAGCCTTAGACCACA
>ML780532.1:381022-394919 GCA_009831015.1 Picea engelmannii | reverse complement strand
ATAATGAGGCTACAACCTCAGTTTTGCAAGTTGCTACTTGCTGAGAGCACCAACTCTCTGTTTTCTCTAGCACCCACTAGAAGGAAGCACCAACTCCCTGGTTTCTCTAGCACCAACTAGAAGGAAGCACCAACTCCCTGAGTTTCTCTAGCACCAACTAGAAGGAAGCACCAACTCCTTGAGTGTTTCCAGCACCAACTGGATGGAAGCACCAACTTCCAATCATACAGGTACCAACCTGTATAACAAAGAACAAGAATTCTCCTCTGCACCACCCTACCACCCTGGTTTCTCTGGCTGCAACTAGATGGAAGCTACAACTCCTTGTGTTCAAGAACCCACTTGAACCTATGAGGAAAACAGTCCTCCCTAGCACCTCCCAACCTCCCTGGAATATAAATCTTTGCTACTAAACCTTATTACAGTGATATAATGTTTAATAATGGCTTACCAGACTCATCATTGTTCTGCTGCATTTCGTTGCTCTGTCTGCCTCATTGCCTTCCTGCACACATGACTTGCGCTGTCTGTTCTTCTTCTTTTTATGCTTTTGCGCCATGTCCATTCATTGCACAGTTCCTCTTCTGTGCAATTCAGCTGCTGCACTCTCCTCCTTCTTCACACATGAATCACCTTCAACAACAACAACCACAACAAACTCCAACAGCAACAACAGCCGCTTCTCTTCTCTGTGCCGTGTATATATAACTTTTGTGCATCTTGTGCATGCAATATTCGCCATTCCTCTGCATGCTCATACCGTGCCAATATCCTCCACATCTCAAGTTATCTGCGTGATCATCATCACGACTCTTCAACTTCTTTGGAAGTTCAACCCCTGCGTCTATCATCACTAGCTATTATGCAAATATTCCTTAGCCTCTCTGGCAGTTCGAGACTCTTCGTCTTCTCTGTGAGAGTCAAGCTCACCTTCTCTGTTTCAGTTACAGGCCTCAATCCTCTTCCAACTATCAATCGCCTCCACGAACATCTTCATCACTCTTGAAGATTCCCAGAGGCTCTTCACCTTCTCTGTCAATCATCCCCAAGTGTTTTCTAGTCCTCTCGCTGAAACCATTAGTGGTTTATGGTAGTTATACTGTGTCCTCCAATCTTGTTCAAATTCACCTGCACCGTTGGATTGATTCCAAGAGATCTTGTATTCATTTCGGCATTTTGTCTTTCGGCAGTTTGGAATTCATGTGACCATGTGTCTCGACATTCCTAGACATGATCCCCGAAATTTCGAGGCGGAGCTCATCTGCACTAGGTCCTTCCTCCACGTGACCACACGCAGTGACCACAGGTTGTGGTAAAAGGCACTACGAACTCATGATCTTCATCGACCCTAATCGACGGTCCATGATCTCAATGAATCAATGGTCCAGATCTTTTTGAGATCTCGCATCTCGTTGTTCCTTAGTTGGAGGTTCTCATCACTCCAAGTCGCGATAGGCGAAGCTCCGAGATGGAGCTCAGATCAACGATCCACGTTCTTGGTGATCCGACAATCCTGATCTTTTCGCGATCTCGCATCTCATTGTTCCTTATATGGAGGTTCTCGTCACTCCAAGTCGTGATCCCCGATACCCCGAAATGGTGCTTATCTAGAATGACTCCTTCCCTTCTCGTGACCATGGGCTGTGACCACAACCTTATGCATAAGGCGCTTTCGCGATTTCGCATTTCATGAGTCTGGAGATGAGACATCTTGACTCTCCAAGTCACGATCCCCAATACCCCGAAATGGCGTGGGATCAACGGTCCTGATCAGAGCTTCATTCAACGTCTGCGATTGAATCGCAATTTCGCATATCGTGAAATCGACATTCTTGTTGCATTGTTTACTTGCCACTCCATGTTGCGATCCCCGAAACTCAGACACGGACTGGAATCAATGGTCCAGATCAAAGCTTGATCTGACGACTCATATTACATCGCGATTTCACATATTGCGATATCGGGATTCCTGATGTTAATAATATTTGACATGTTCAACTCGCGATCATCGAAACTCCGACATGGACTGGAATCAATGGTTCATATTCAACCTCGATATGACGGCTCAGATTAAGTCACGATTTCGCATATCGTGATTACGCCCGCTTCTCCTTGTTATACTTTAAAAGGTGTGCAGGTTCTCCTTGATCCAATGATGGTTGGGTCTTGTGCTTGGATCTAACGTCTGAGATATGTTCTCCTGTTCAACGCTCTTCTTGTCTATATTCTGATTTGATGGCCCTCATTCTTTCGGGAATTTTGAATGAGATCCAATGATCAGAAATGCTTCTCAGGCCTTCGATCATTTTATCAATGTTGCGTTGCCTTCGATCACTCGATCTTCCTAGACTTATCTTCTATTTTCCTGTTGATCATCGCTATTGTACTCAAGCCATCATCACTGTTGTACTTGTCAGTGTTGCCTTCGATCATTCGATCTTCCTGGACTTATCTTCTATTTTTCTGTTGATCATCGTTGTTGTACTCAAGCCATCATCACTGTTGTACTTTCCATCAATGACAAGCATACACTGCCTGTAAAACATACCAAACATCCTTTGCACTATCTCTTCTGATCTTATCGAGGTTTCTCTGCAGTGTCTTCCCAAAATACTTCTAGTGCCCATCTATTACATTCTTCCTGTACTCATGCCATCTTCATTGTTATACTTGCCATCAATGACAAGCATATGCTACCTGTTAAGTATTTCCAACACTTATTTATACCAACCTTTTGTACATGGAAAATATATTATTCTACCTATGTGAGGAGTTAGGGAGGTTAGGTCCCTAACATTCCTTCCCCCTTAAAAAAAACCTTTTTGTCAAGGATTGAGATGGGGAAATTGTTGCAGAATGGTAGCCAGCTCCCAGGTGGCATCTCCTTGATAGTGTGTTGGTGGAGACAACGCTCATGTTGGTATTGGACTACTTGCGGATGTAACCAAATGGAACCTTCTTCATCCAACTCAGGGAGATTGGTATGAGTATGGAACTTAGTGTTTATCACTTTTTTTAAGCAAGAAACATGAGAGATAGGGTGGATCTTAGAGTGATTGGGAAACTCTAACTGGTAGGCCATGGACCCCACTCTCCTGAGAATACGGTATGGACCATAGGATTTCTAGTTGAGTTTCTGAAAATGTCGGGCTCTGAGTAAAGTATGATTATAAGGTTGCAGACGAAGAAATACATGGTCCCCTTAAGAAAAATCACATGTAGAACAACCCTGATCTGCTTGTTGTTTCATGCGATTCTAAGATATGACCAAATTTTCTTTGAGAGTACGAAGAATGGCCATGAAAACTGTAAGAGTTGGATCCACTTGCTGAACCTTGGAGACTCCTGGAATGTATTATACAACTGAAGGTGGAGGTTTTCCATAAACTGCTTCAAAGGGAATCATGCGAGTGGCAGTGTGGTAAGAAGTGTTTTACAAACATTCAGCTAGCAGTAATCACTAAACCTAATGATTATGTATGTCAGATACAAAACACCTCAAATAGGTTTCCAAACACTTGTTTACTGCTTCATTTTGGCCATGAGTATGAAGATGATATGTTGTGATGAGGTGTAATTGGGATCCCTAGAGTCGAAACAATTCTTTCCAAAAAGTGTTGGTGAAAGTGGGATCATGGCTAGACACAATAGAATGAGGCATGCCATGGAGTTTGAAGATATTATCCATAAAAAAATGAGTTACGGTTGAGGTAGTGAACATGTGTTGAAGAGAACATAAATAAGTATGTTTGGAAAGATGATCCACTACTACCATGATGACTGACTTATTGCCTGATTTAGGTAAGCCAACACTGAATTCCATAGAAATATTTGTCCAAATAGTAGGTGGGATCAGAAGCAGTTGGAGTGTGCCTGGGGATTTGACTATCTCTCCATTATTGTGTTGACATGTATCACATTCAACCACAAAGGTGTGAATGTCATGTTTCATACCATCCCAGGAAAAAGAACGTTTGACCCATTCATATTTTTTGGTAAAAACATAATTCCCAGTTGTAGGTGAAGAATGAAACTCAGAGAGCACTGTAGATTCAAGGTTCGACTGTTTGCTTAAATACATGTGACCTTTATAACGAAGATTGACTTGGTGCCAAGATTACCCTCGAATAGCTTGTGGATCTTGTTGTAGTGTGTGGATTGGTCTTGAAAGTTTGGGGTCTTGCAACCATTCTTGGAGAACCGCCTGAAGCCAATCTGTTACCCATTTTTGTTTCTTTGGGGAAGAAATTATTTGATCTATAAAATACTTGATGATTTGATGATCCTTTTTTATTTGGAAGCATTTCCTCGAGAGATAAGGATGCTAAATATCCACAACATGAATAATAACCAACATTTTATTTTCATGGGTGGACTGGCCCAAATGGTGCTAAGAAAATGTTTTGTTGGTGAAAGCCAAAGGTCTACCATTTTTCATGAGAACAACCACAATGCCTTTCCCCGAGGCATCACATTCTAGTACAAAGGTCTTGTTTAAGTCAAGGAGAGACAAAACTAAAGTAGTGCACATAGACACTTTCAAATCTTGGAAGGCATGGTCGGTTGTTAGAGTCCAATTGAAAGCATTATTTTGAAGGAGCATTATGATAGGAGCTGCAATTTTTCCATAATTCTTAACAAACTTGCAATAATATCCCATCAAACCCAAGAATCCATGTAGACTTTTAAGAGTTTTCATGCATGGCCAATCCTGAATAGCTTCAATTTTCTTTGGAACTACCCAGAGACCATCCTTGCCGAAAATATGTCCCAGGTACTCAACTTCATAGGCTCCAAAGGTACATTTAGAGTGATTAAGAAAACGTTTGTGCTCAGACAATAGCTAGAGGACTTGATCCACATGGGTGAGATGTGCTTGCCAATTTTTTCTATAGATGAGAATATCATCAAAGAAAGTCAATACATAATGACAAAGGAAAGGATGAAGAATATGATTCATGAGACTTTGAAAAGTGGAGGGAATATTACAGAGGCTGAATGGCATAATCAAGAACTCATAGTTACCCCCATGAGTTATGAATGCACTCTTGGAAATGTCTTCTTCTTTCATACAAATCTGGTGGTAGCCACAACGAAGATCAAGTTTGGTAAAATACTAAGCACCACTTAATTAATACAAAAGGTCATCAATGATAGGAATGAGAAATTTATCTTTGGTGGTAAGTTTTTTGAGAGCTCAAAAATCAGGACACATGAGCCAAGCACCTTCTTTCTTGAGTACCATGACTACTGGAGAAGAATAGGGACTGGTACTAGGACAAATGACACTGACTTCTAGCAATTCTTGAACAATATTCTCAATTTTATTCTTCTGGGTGAAGGGATGGCGATAAGGATGAACATATGGAGGAAGACTACATGGAACAGGAGGAATCAAATGATCATGGACACCACGAGAAGGTGGAAGTCCCTAGGGGGTTTGAAACATAAGTTCATGTTGGGAGAGGATAGATTAGAGGTTGGAATGTACAGAGGGTGTCTCATTTGAATGAATGGCATGAAGTTGGGAAATAATTCTAGAATGACCTTTCCTGAGGAGATTTTCCATTCAATGGGAATTGATGATCTCTGGTGACCTTGTTGTGATTCCTTGGAACTGGTGTTGTTGTCCCTCTTGCTGGAATTTCATGGTTAATTTCTATAAATCCATGGTGACATGGCCGAGAGTGCGTAACCATTCTAGACCAAGTACAATGTCACAACCACCCATGTCAGTAACAAACATATGAGATTTTAGGTGATATTGACCAATTTTGAGGAACAATTTTTCACAACACCATCCACATTTCATGGAACCCCCATTGGAAATCATGATTTGGAAATTATTAACTGGACGGATATAGGAATTGACTTCTTGGGAAATGTGGTGATGAATAAAATTATGGGTGTTGTCACTGTCAACTAAAATGATGACTTTCTAGTTCTTAATGTATCCAAATAATTTGAGGGTTTGGGTAGCAAAGAAACCTGTGACTGAACTGAGAGAAATCAGTGGTTCAATTTTCGATGAATCAGAGGGTGGAGGAAGATCCTATGGTGGGGGTAGCTCAGATACAAGACATACATATTCCTCTTATTCATAAACATCCTCATACATAGCCATACAAATCTTGTGTTCCTTACACTTGTGCCCTAGAAAATACTTGTCATCACAATTATAACAAAGACCCTTAAGTTGGCATTCAAACATTTCAGCTCGAGTCAATTTTTGGATCTTGAGGGGAGTGGCAGGAGTGGTGGGAAGGGGGGGGTTAGGGTGAGGAATAAAGGGTTTTTTTCGGGTATGGGAGGAGATGACTTGTTGTGCTTCCGTGGCTCATTTTGTAGGTTCCAACCAAGTCTAGGGGCAAGCCATGAGGAAATGGGCACATATTTCATCCTTGAAGTTGTTGATAAAGAATTCCTAGAAAAAATCATATGTCATGCCCTCTACTTTGAAAGATAATTGCTAAAAGGAAGATATAAAATCTTCCACTGAGCCACTTTGTTTCAACTTGGTCAAATGACCTAAATGATGGGTGTTGGTTTCAAAGAGATCATAGAGTTATGAAAAAAATTGTGTCCAATCCACATACCCTTGGTGTTCCTTTTTATGCCATTGCTACCATTTCCATCATTCAAGATCCAAATGGAGAACACCATAACGAAGTTTGTCCATCTCATCAGTAATTCCATGTAAAGATAAGTAATGTTCAATTTGGGTGACCTAGCCCATGGGATCTGAGCCATCAAGTTTTTTCACATCCACTCTAGGGAGGCGTAGATCAAGCTGAAAGTGATGGGACATAAAAGTATAGGAATTGGAGGAAGTCTCACCTTATGGTTGCAAAGGTTGGTTAGATGAGGCAAGGTCTCCAGAAATATTCAACTTGGCACAAAGTTGGGAAGAAAAGGATTCAAGTTGGGCAGAGAGGTCCTATTTCAGTGTTTCCATTTTGGTTTCTATGGTGGAATGCATTTTGGCATTGATGGTGGTAACATTGGCATTGATTTTCCACACTTCCTACTATGTCTCAAAGAAAGCATATGACAAGGTATTGAAGTGTGATTCAAGTTCTTAGATACGGGTGTGGGCCATGGTGAAAGGGGGCATAATAAAGAGTCGGGTGGGACCACACAAAAAATGTTGGAGTTACTTCACATACACCTAGGATTTATTTTTCCTAAGGTTATTCCTTGTTTATTAGTCATAATTAGTCATTATCTAGTCTCCTAAATTTTAGGGGAGAATATTCCACCTGGAGAATGTTCTCTTTCAGTTGACACTTCAGTTTGAATAGTTGAGTTGAGTTTACATGTTGAATTGGTTTTGTCACCATGCAACATTGGTATCATCACCAACTCACTGCTCTTTGTTCAGTCAGTTAACTGAAGACTAGTTGACTAGTTAACTCAGCTAGGTGGCAGTTCACTCCCGTAATTGCCTGAGAGACTAGACTAGGTGGTAGTTTACTCTTGTAACTATTGGTGTATGTCTATATCAATCTAGACCACCACTATGGCTCATTAGTTACTCATGTATCCTATATCTATTGTAAATTATTCACTCTTTGAGTGTGGAATATAGTCAATGAGAATTCTTCCATTCTTTCTATCTTGCTTCTTGTTTCTCAATTTCTCTCTACAAATGTGTGTAGTATTTTCTAGCTAGATATATTATGTGCAGGTTCAACACATTTACATGGTATCAGGGCCATAAGAGAAGCCAACAAAAGATCAAGCCTCTTATTATGAAGAGTCTTCTACAAAAGTTTTTGCAGAAATTAGTATTCCAATAATTGAAGATGATGTCTACTCCATTTCAGATTTATTTTCTAAAATTCATGTGGAAGATATATGGCATGCATATTAGGAGTCACATGCAGACACTTTTGCATGAACCATGCATGCATCTCAGGAGTCAAAAAGGGAGCTTTGCACATCAGACACCATTATGATATTTTCTGAGAAAAAATTGCAGAAACAAATTAGATATTTGGATTCCTCTCGGGAAAAAATCCAATTTCAAAAAAATAAATCCTAGGTGTCTGTGAAGTAACTCCAACACCCCCCCTAAACATCACTATGGAAAAAATAAAGAATGGGTCCCAGCTATAAGGCCATGTTAGGTACCCAAATATGGCCTCGTAGCCAGGACCCATTCTTTATTTTCACCATAGTGATGTTCAGGGGAGGTGTTGGAGTTACTTCACACACACCTAGGATTTATTTTTCCTAAGGTTATTCCTTGTTTATTAGTCATAATTAGTCATTATCCAGTCTCCTATATTTTAGGGGAGAATATTCCACCTGGAGAATATTCTTTCAGTTGACACTTCAGTTTGACTAGTTGAGTCGAGTTTATATGTTGCATTGGTTTTGTCACCATGAAACATTGGGATCATCACCAACTCACTACTCTTTGTTCAATCAGTTAACTGAAGACTAGTTGACTAGTTAACTCAACTAGGTGGTAGTTCACTCCCGTAACTGCTTGAGAGACTAGACTAGGTGGTAGTTTTCTCTTGTAACTGTTGGTGTGTGTCTAGATCAATATAGACCACCACTATGGCTCATTAGTTACTCATGTATCCTATATCTATTGTAAATTATTCACTCTTTGAGTGTGGAATACAGTTAATGAGAATTCTTCCATTCTTTCTATCTTGCTTCTTCTTTCTCAATTTCTCTCTGCAAATGTGTGTAGTATTTTCTAGCTAGATCTATTCTGTGCAGGTTCAACACATTTACAAAAAATGGGTTATGGATGAAGGGTATCACAATTATCAGGGCGAAGAGGGTAATTCAATGGGGTAGGTCCCAAATAATGGGGGTGGAAGGGGGTTAGGACCACAGAGAAAAAAAAATGAAAAATGATAGGTACGACTGCGATCATAATGACAAGAGGAAGGAAATGGGATAGGTCTCAAATAATGGCGCGGGCAGACCCCAAACTCGATTTTTTTACTCCTACAGATTTATACTCTGTTTTGAAGAATATTGTAGTGGAGAAATACCCAAATTCTTAATAGGAAGAAATGTGTAGTAACTTCACAATCTGAATTTATGGGGAAGGTTGCACGACAATAGAGCTTGTTTGTTCCCTTTTTCTTGTTTTGTTTCTATCCCAAGGGTTAGGGTGATGAGGGTTTCTATAGAAAAGGGTTTTCCCTGTGCTATAGCTCTCTGATATATGTGCAAGGTCAAACAATAGTACTCATCCCAATATCTCCAAGAACCAACTAAGGATGCTAGATTGTACCCTTAGTCATACTACCCGATTAACCATGTACTAGAGAGTATCTCCTTGATTTTTGTTCTCAGTGGAACTATAGCAGTCAGGAGGTCGATCGGTTGATCTATGGAGGGTTTTAGGATACATAGGTTGGTATGTATATAGGTGTTGTCTAATGCGCTACCACTTGAAGGGGTACCAACATGGGTTACAAGGGTGTCTAACAGTGTGATCTTAAGTACCTCTTGTATATCCTATGTATATTCTTCCATGACCATGGATTTATGCGATGAATGATGGATCAATGTAGTTTTAATACGTCATAATATGTCTCTACCCTGAAAAAATTTAACCCACAATTTCTTTCCAAGAAAAGTGCTCTGATATCACTTGTAAGATACCAGATCTCTTATAATAGTAGAAAACATAAATATTGTAGAGAATAATAGTGGAACAATACAATATATGAAACCACATCACCAAAATAATACCTTTATTGATAGGAACAATGTTCACTTGCCTCTTCGAGGAGGCCACAACCTTCAGCCAAAATTATCAAGACAAAATCTTTGCATGCCCTTGACTCTTATTTCTATTGAATCTGTCTACCAAAAAAACAATCTAGAGGAAGATATTTCTAGAAGTGAAATATTCTATTAGGTATTCTTACATTTGACTTATTCTTCCTTATTACTAGGCCTTATTAATATCAACCTTTATTACATGGAAAATATATTATTCTACCTACGTGAGGGGTTAGGGAGGTTAGGTCCCTAACATGCCCCCCCCCCCAAAAAAAAAAACAACCTTGTCCTCAAGGCTTGAGATGGAGAAATCGCTGCATAATGGTGGTCGGCTCCCAGGTGGCATCTTTTGGCTGGGGTGGCTTAGTGATAAGAAACTATTTTTTTATCGCGTAGTCAAAAGAGAATGCAAGTGTTTTTCCTTACTCATCCTTCACTATGGCAAAGAAAAAGGAGATAATATTTTATGATGATTGAATCCAATTGTGAGTGCATGATACAGGTTCAATATGCAGTGCATGGGCCATCAAAATCCTCTATGGAAGTTAATTTTGAAACAATATTAGATGCACTTCCTTTGGATTTCAATTGGTTAATGGATGTCGACATGGTCCTCCACATGTTATGTAGGATGTAAGGACTCATATTAGAAAATATCATAGAGAGGCTAAACACCCAAGGAGACAATATATATTCCATCTTTTATGATTCCTTCCTCCAATAGGTTCCAAAAGTTGCAAAGAAGTTTAATATTCCTATAGTTTTTTTCTAGATACAGTCATGTGTTGTTTACTAAATCTATTACAATTTTCATAGAGGATTGGATGTGTTTTCATTTACAAAATTGTATCATGTCTATATGTTCTAATTTCTCTATGTAAATATCAAATTTATTCAATCATTTTTATTTTGATCACCAAATTTGCAGTATCAAAAAGGTAAAATGATGAACGTGATAGGAATACTAGGATTACCATTGCTAAGAGTATTGGGTGGATATTTCTTCATATGGTTCAATCGTCCACATTCTAACAAAGGAGAAATCAATAATGAATATAACTTGCACATGGGCTTCCTGAAAGAAACCTATGAGCAAGGGCACACTCATCGGCTTCCTAGGTGTGGAAGACATGGAAACAAAATGGAGTTTTGCTCCTAATTTTCCATTGTTGATCCCCACCACGACCATGAGGCTCTTATGAAACTGGATTCCATCTTATTTCGAACTATTGGACCACGCCCGGTATGGGACCATTTCTATAGGAGTCAGTAGGACTAATGCATACCAATATGGAGATGCACTTGTAGTGGAATGGATTTGTTAGTCTCTAATTTCTCTTTTGATTAGTGAGAAACCCTAATCCTAAACCATTCCTACCTTCACTTCATTTTCAGCTTTCATTTGATTTTAATCCTTGTTTTCAACTTGTTATGATTTTCATTTTAGCTTTTTGGATAATTTCTTTAAGTCTGGAGTTTTAAGACATGGTTTTAAATGATGTGTCACTTCATATGCCTATTTGAATTTTGCAAATTCAAATCTCTTCTAGTCATTAATAGCGCTACTGAAGTAACATTATTCCCATAGCGCAAATATAATCATGCCTTAATATGTGCCTGCCACCATGATTGCATTATGATTACACAGATCATGGACTAAGAATTTGCATGTGTCCCATGATAGCTCTTAACTCATTTTGTGATTCAAACTGTTAAATGATCGGATTGTTCTATACCTGCAAAGGACTAATTTCAAATTGTTCAATTCCCAAAGATTATTATTTGAACCTGTCACTCGTCGTTCTGATTTTGTTGAGTTATAAGTGCAGGTGTTTTCTTAGAAGAACTGTTATATATTAACAATTGCAGGTTGCAAATTCAGAATCTGAGCAGTTCCAGTTGTAGCATCGTGTTTTTTTTATGGTGCCTAAGAGAAGTGGGTAAGTGGTTAGATTAGAACCCGAGGGTTCTGAACTTCTTGAATATTATCCTCAGATGGCTCAGAGGTTCAGAGATGTTGGTTGGTTCGAATTCCTCACCACCTTCCAAGGTCACGACACACAGGTTTCTATGACATTTGCATAGAACTTCGATGGTTTCGAAGTGGAGATCAGAAAGCTTCTAATGCTGGTGAAAGAACAAACAATTTTCAAAGCTTGCAGATTGGTGGTTGGAGGAGAATGATTGTGGAAGAAGGAGCATGTAGTCATAGAGTTTGTCAATCAATTCTTACTTCTAGATAAGCAAAACCCGAATTGGAGAAAGGGAGTTCCTCACAGCTGGATCAGACCAAAATGGCACACTGCTCTAATTGTTATCCACAAGTATATTACCTACAAAGGTAGATTCTCCTTGATTTATATCTACCACATTAGGTTATTAATGAATCTAAATGGCAATTATCCTCTAAATATGCCTTACTTTCTACTCAAAAGATTGACAAATATGTCAAAAAGAGTGTAGTCACACCCCTCTAATGCAAAGAGTAGCCTGTTTCATCGGGTCTTAATTAAGACTCTAGTCGTGTCTGCTCTGATAGAAATACAGAAACCCTGGAGCTAGCTCATTCAATCCTTGAATCCTGACCCACAGACCAACAAATATAAGAGAGGCAAAGGGAAAAGGGATGTTACACAGAAACAAAATATTTCAGTTGATGAAGCCCATTGATCTAAAAATGAAGAAGACTTGAAAAACTTGAAAACTTATTGTAAGTGAATGTCATGTGTTTAAAGCAAATGGATCAGTTTGCAACACATAAATTAAGGATTACTTATGTAAAATACACATAAATAGCAGCATAAATATTGAACAACAGACATAAAACACAACAATTGATAAAGGAGTTCACCCCTCTTATGGGCTACATCTCCTGGTCCAGCTTCCAATGGATCATTATTATTAATTTCTCAAAAAGTGCTCAAAAAAATGTCTTACAATGCTCAAACTGACAAACCGACTACTCCAATGGCTTCCCAGCATCCCAAAACCCCTGTCTAGGCTCTTTCGGCACCTCAATCGGTTGAAAAATGAAGAAGTTAGGCCTCCTCGAAGTCTCCCTCTTCAAGCTTGTTGTCTCTGGTTCGACAATTCGCACCCTCCTTGATTGAACCTGGCTCACACGCATTTTAAAGAGTAAAAACCCAGCAGCGGGCGCAACCGCGCCAACGATGCAAACCGTAGGATGGTTAAGGGCGCGCCAGCCCCTAACCGCCTCGGCACCTGGGCGTATGGCGCATGTGACCGCGCGCTAGGCAAATGAGTGGTTAAGTCATTATTCCATTTCAAAACCGCATAACTCTTGCGTGTTTTAAACCACTGGTCATATAACAAAACCACGGGTTATAACCCCCATGCGTTTAACCGTTGGTTATAGTTCCAAACCCCAACGCATATGTTAATACAATATATAACATATATGGTTTACAATCTGCGCGCGACTTGGCGCATACAATGGTCATATGTTGTGGAATGAAACCACGGGTCGGGGCTAAGCCCCAGCCCGACCTCCCTTTCCAATGCATACACAAGTAAGTTTAAATATATGCGCGTGGATACATGAAACAAGGAACAAGGTCGGCATAATGGTTAGTGGAAAATTGTGAAGTCTTTCATATGAGGGGAGGTCCGGGGGTCGAACCCCACGGACTCCCATTACATTTTATACAACACATAAACTAATAATGAGGGGGACACGTGGTGCCCATGGATTGGGCCACGTGTCCTCATATCATTTTCCACCAACCGGACACGTGTCATCACCCAATTTGCCAGCATCCAACCAACAAACAACTGCCATGTCATCACCGTACGTCCTGTACGGCCCTTCCATGTCACCGTACAGACTGTACAGACAGGTACAGTCAACATCAAACTTTTTACCTGTTTGGCTTGGTGAACAGATCGCGATATCTTCTCCATACGGACTCCGTTTGAGAAAGTAAATATATCGTCGGAATCAGGAAGACGAGATGGACACAATGGCACTATTTTTGTTGCATTTCAAGCACTTTGAAAATTGAGCAAAATTTGATCCCCTGATCACACCTCCCCATTGGGAAGCTTTTGGACCTCCAAAAGACTATCTCAGTCTATGTGAAGATGAGGGTAAAGTTCCCTCACCCTTCCAACCTCAATC
>ML780532.1:352971-378268 GCA_009831015.1 Picea engelmannii | reverse complement strand
TATTCTCCTGACGATAGAAAATAGCCTTCCTATCATACAAATAAGGACTTCCCAAAACAATGCCACATATATCCAACGGAATCACATCCAACTCTACTTCATAAAAAAAATTGGCAGTTATAGCAAACCTAAGTTTACACTTCCTGGTTACTTGTAACTTAGCATTATCACATATCCAACCAAGAGGGTATGGCTTAGGATGTGGACTGGTTTCCAACTTAAGTTTCTTAACAGTCTCTTTTGAAATAAGATTTGCTTGTGACCCCGAATCAAATAACGTGTCTATCTTAGTATGTTTTGAAACAACCCTTATATGAAAAAGTTCAATTCTTGTTTTCTTTTGTTGAGTTACATCGACATTAGCATTACTTGAAGAGCTAGTGCTAGCAACATAATTATTACCTTGGTAACCCATGGCTGCGATCTTCGTCTCATCACCAGAATCCGAACCCAAATCTTGTAAAACAGTTGCAACAGTCTTTGACTTCCCTTTGCCGTTGTTGCCAAAATTTTTGGGTCTTCGATCAGGATGAAGCTTCCAACAGTGGTCTTCATCATGGCCATCCTTTGAACAATGTTTACATGTGAACTTTTCTCCCTTCTTCTTCACAGCAACATTCTTCCTACCATTGCCTTTGAATTTCTTCTTCCCTTTGTCTCCCTGGCTGTATGTCTTCTTGAAACCTTCATGAGTATTATTCTTTCCCCTTGCTTCCAAATGAGTAGCCTGTACACAAACCTCATCTAAATTCGTGGGATTAAACATAAGTATAGTATGCCTCAAATAACTATGCAAAGCACCAATATATTTGAGCAATGTTTCCTGTGAAGACAAATCAACTCCCAAAACCAAAGCTCTTATCCTAAATTCCTGAGTAAAACTTTGTACATTCTGTCCTTTTTCTTGTCTAAAATTATACCATTCCATGGTTTCCTTTTGTTTATATGCTAATGGATAAAAAAAAAATTTAATTTCTATAATGAAATCATTCCAAGAAAGCAAAAATTTTCCATTTTTTTTCATTTCTTCTTGTGTCTTAGATTCCCACCAAATAAGTGCTGAACCATCTAATCTTAATGAAGCTAACTGAATTTTGGTTTCATCATCTTGAATCTTTTGTATTCTAGAATAGACTTCAATTTGACGTATCCAGATATCTAACTTTTCAGCGTTAACTTCTCCATTATAAAGTGGCAACTCAAATTTTATATCAAGCTTTAATTAAGGAATTTGCGAAGGAGTTTTACCATGCCCATTGGGAAGATGTTTCGAACTGGTAGAAGAAGAAGAAGAAGAAGATGATGGAGGAGGAGAGGGTGGTGGAGAAGCACCATTCCCTCCATTTCCGCCTAGAGTCTTGTCACCATCGCCTCCCTTATGCATTGAAGGGTTAGAGCCTTCACCATGCGACATCATGTTCTGTTCCATCATGACCTTCATCATATCTCTCAACTGTATGATAGTATACCTGAGATCTTCTTCTTCAGCCGGAACATGTTCATGACCTTCTGCACTAGCCATGCTTGGTGAATGTCTCTCTGCAACTTTTGGTGAATGAAACTGCTTCCTCCTTGTCAGATAAGAACTTGGCTCCACAGGTTTACCTTCTCCTCTTGTGAGTTTCAACCTTGTGAGCATCAGAAACAAAACTTGCAAAAAATCAACTCTTCAAAACCAGTGCTCTGATACCAACTTGATCTAAAAATGAAGAAGACTTGAAAAACTTGAAAACTTATTGCAAGTGAATGACATGTGTTTAAAGAAAATGGATCAGTTTGCAACACATAAATTAAGGATTACTTATGTAAAATACACATAGACAACAACATAAATATTGAACAGCAGAAATAAAACACAGTAATTGATAAAGGAGTTCACCCCTCTTATGGGCTACATCTCCTGGTCCAGCTTCCAATGGATCATTATTATTAATTTCTCAAAAGTTCTCAAAAACATGTCTTACAATGCTCAAACTGACAAATCGACTGCTCCAATGGCTTCCCAACGTCCCAAAACCCCTGTCTGAGCTCTTTCGACACCTCAATCGGTTGAAAAATGAAGAAGTTAGGCCTCCTGGAAGTCTCCCTCTTCAAGCTTGTTGTCTCTGGTTCTACAATTTGCACCCTCCTTGATTGAACCTGGCTCACAAGCATTTTAAAGCATGAAAACCCAGCATCGGGTGCAACCGTGCCAACGATGCAAACCGTAGGATGGTTAATGGCACACCAGCCCCTAACCGCCTCAGCACCTGGGCGTATGGCGCATGTGACCGCGCACTAGGAAAATGAGTGGTTAAGTCGTTATTCCGTTTCAAAACCGCATAACTCCCGCACGTTTTAAACCACTGGTCATATAACAAAACCACGAGTTATAAGCCCCGCGCGTTTAACCGTTGGTTATAGTTCCAAACCCCAACGCATATGTTAATACAATATATAACATATATGGTTTACAATCTGCACGCGACTTGGTGCATACAATGGTCATATGTTGTGGAATGAAACCACGGGTCGGGGCTAAGCCCCGGCCCGACCCCCCTTTCCAATGCATACACAAGTAAGTTTAAATATATGCACGTGGATACATGAAACAAGGAACAAGGCCGACATAGTGGTTAGCGGAAAGTTGTGAAGTCTTTCATATGAGGGGAGGTCCAGGGGTTGAACCCCGCGGACTCCCTTTACATTTTATACAACACATAAACCAATAATGAGGGGGACACGTGGCGCCCATGGATTGGGCCACGTGTCCTCATATTATTTTCCCCCAACTGGACACGTGTCATCACTCAATTCGCCAGCATCCAACCAACAAACAACTACCACATCATCATCGTACGACCTGTACGACCCTGCCACGTCACCATACGGACTGTACGGATAGGTACAGTCAACATCAAACTTTTTACCTGTTTGGCTTGGTGAACAGATCACGATATCTTCTCCATACGGACTCCGTTTGAAAAAGTAAATATATAACCGGAATCAGGAAGACGAGACAGACACAATGGAACTATTTTCATTGCATTCCGAGCACTTTGAAAATTGATCAAAATTTGATCCCCTGATCACCCATGTTAAAGAAGAAATGCCTGCTATCAAGGTGATGAGGAACAACAGAGGTAAACAACCAAAATTGGATCCAGAAATCAAATTTTTTTATGAGGCAGATGTTAAAGTGGAAGAAGATTTAGATGAAGATTATGATATTCAAACTACAGCCAAGCATGAATCACCATCAACCAGTAAGAAAGGCACTCAAGTCAAAAGGACAAATAATAAAGGCGTGCTTGTGTCTCAAAACCCTAGAAGGAATTCTACTAGGGTTACCAACAAATACAGATTAAAGTCCAAATCCATGTCCGATCCCTCAATCAAAGAAGAAAACATCATAGTTATAGAAGATCACTCTGAGGATGTTGAAGCATGTACTAGGAAAAAGGAAAGAAGAACTCCATTACATAAGAAACCAACAAAAAGAGGTAAGAAAATTGTTTCACTCCCTACAAGACCTATAACAAGAGCTACTACCAGATTGGAAAAAGCTAAAGCATCTGCTGAAGGTATAAGTAGGATCCTTGAAAGTAAAAACATCCATCTTGTAGATTGAGACCACATATCAGACATGCATGAAGCCATGGATTCAACTAATTTAGATGAAGAGCACAATTCAGGATTGGCTTCTAGGTACTAGATTAAATTGAGAGAGCCTAAAGCTGACATAAATCTAAATGAGCATGCACCTGTAGATGAGTTCCCTGAATTTAAGGTCATGATCAGATATGACAAAGAAAAGATCAGAGAACTCTGAAAGATAGTGAAACAGCTGAAAAAGGAGAAGGCTCATGTTGAACAATGGAGTGCCAGGCAACAAGAAAAGATTCAAGATTTCAAAAAGAAGAAAAAAGAGAAAAGATCGTTACTCAAAGAACTCAGAGAAGTGAATTTCAAACTCTATTGGCATAACATCATACTTACCACAAAGCTCAAATAGAAAACTGCCAAAGCTACTGTTGTCATCATACCCTAAAGGTTTTATGAACAATTTTGCACATTTTCAATTTTGTTGTTTACCAGGGAACAAAGAAAGATTTACTTCTTTGACTGGTGAAAGGAAAATGTCTCGAAATTCATGACTAGATTGAACTAATTCTTGTTTTATAGTATCAAGTGTATTGTAAAGAGAACATCTGAAATTAAGTTGTTGAGCTATATCTATTTTTGGAATGTAGATTCTCTTTTTGAGCTAACCACCCTATTTAGATGGATGTTAATCAGATCTAGTCATTAATAGCATGCTAGAAGTTAGGATATGAGGTATTTTGGATAGTTTAAGTAAGTAGATGAAAGACTCTGTTTTGGGTTGAAAAATTGGAGATCTAGAGGACTTATTTTGAAACTCCTTGTAAGGCATTATTGTTCTATTTGACACTTAATAATAAAGGCATATGGATGGTTACACACTCTTTTCTACTCTGTTTTTCTTTCTCCATGCTTGAGTTCAATATTCAGACTGCAATGCATTTGTTTCTTGATTGTTAATTAATACAGTAAAGAATTTGTTGTGGAAATTATCTTCAAGTTTTGATTTCAAGTTGATGGTTTTGTTTCATTATGATATTTTGAGACAAGAATTTATGTGAAGCTGACAAATTGAAGGCTTCATCCTCTCTTTTTCTTATTGGTCTAATCTATCTACGTGACTACCTTTTAATCAGTCAATGGGATATACTATGTTCTGATTTTGATTTTCATGTTATGTTACAACCTTGAGCCAGTTTTCAACCACCCTATTCAAAAAATCAAATCATAAAAACCTTCAAAACACTTTGCAATAACAGTCAAGTGAAACTTTAGGCACTAACATCTTTTGGCGCCATTGTCGGGGATGAAGAAACAAAGATATCTTACCTGGGAAATGAAAAGATTAGATTCAAATCTTGATGGTGAACAAGATTTTGGACATTATTTAAGACTGTGATTATTCACCTAACGACTCCTTTGTGGTAATTCTGGCCCCTAAAAGAGAAGGTAAAGGACCTAAAACTCCTCTAACTTCTTCATCATCTACTAAGAGACCAGTAACCAGAAAAAATCCATATCTTGATCTTGTTGCAGCAGTTCTAGATCCTGAAAAGTTACTAAGAAAACCTAAGGTTGTTTCTAGACACTCTTCTCTCTCAAAGGGAAAATTGTCTTCAGAAAATTTTCAAGGACAGTCCTCTGAAATCACCAAAACCCAAGCAAATGAGGAGGTGATTCCTGAAAGTGAAGTCAAACCTGTTGTTGAGCCTGCTACAGTTTCATTCCCTTCAACTATCTCATAATTAAATCTAGATCAGTGGAAGATACTTCCTAAACTCATTAAACATGAATATTCAAACACCTTTCCTGTGACTGAAACTTTGACAGGTTACAGAATAGATATTAAAAGTGAACCAGAAACACCCTCTTCATCTCTTGGATCTCTCTCCTCTAAAGATTTTAAATAACATTATTTTTCTTTTGAGAATCCTATGTTTCTTGGCCCATCATCTGATCATAGTCCAGAAGAGAAATTTCTATCTGCTAAAGATCAAGACTCAGTGACAGTACAATTAAGTTGTTATACACAAGGGACAATTTCACCTCCAACATCACTAATCTTGCTTACTCCCAAAACTCAAACACCAAAGATAGAAAATATGGTTGTGAACAGAATGGATGAAATTGTTGCAGCGAAGTATGCCCCTTTGATCCTCCCACAAGTCATGTTTTCCTTTCCACCAAATGATTATATGAGATACTTGCCTAGATTTAATGGAGATGGAGTAGTTACTATTGAAGAGCATTTGAGTTCATTTTATATTTTTGTAGATAATTTCAATGTAGAGAAAGAAGATGTGTGGATGAGATTGTTTGTGCAGAGTTTAAATGGTGAAGCAAGAAAGTGGTTCAGAATTTTTCCACCTAATTCAATTGTTGATATTGTAGCCTTGGATGATGCATTTCTTAAACACTGGGGAGACAAGAAATAATTTGTATACTACAACACTAAATTTGGTGCTTTAAAAAGGAAACAAGGTGAATCAATACCTGATTTTACCAAAAGATTCAACCAAATGTATGGTAAAATTCCAGACGAGATTAAACCTTCAGAGACATCAGCTAAAATCACTTTTTCCAATGATTTCGATGCTGAAATTTCCTTGTTGCTTAGAGAAACAAGGGTTTCTACCCTCAGCCTGATGCAAGATACTGCTATCGAGGTAGAATCAAACATATTAGCAGCAAACAAATTGAATTCTAGGAGTGATAAAGATAGGAAAAAGAAAAAAGAAGAGTTGCCTTCATCTTCTAATACAACATCTGATTCTAAGATGGATGAAATTCCTAAGATGTTGAACACTTTGACATATGATATGGCAAGGTTGAATATGGAACAAAAACAACCCAGTAGATCTGCATAGGAGGGTGGATATAGAAATCAAAATTAGTTCAGGAGGCCAAACAATGCATCTCAAATCTTACCAAGGGAAAGAAAAAATCAAGATGATCAAAAGGTTTTTACTGCTTTCCATAATAATGCAGTATATGAGGAGGAGGATGAAGTTGATACAGAAGACGACCTTTCATTTCATCTAAATTATTCTAAATCATCTCCTATGCATGTGACACAGTAGGATTATGAAGATGCTTTGATTTCAAACCAGTTTGAGGAAGGGGATGCAAATGAGATCGTCCAAAAGGAACCTAAAAGGAAGAAATACAATCTCAGATCTGGTTCAAATGCACCTAAATTGGATACACCTATTTCCACAAAGAAGGTCGGTACTCCAGTTAAAACAAGAATCATTAAAGAAATTCCTAAGATTCAGGTTGATCAACCATTGAAGCAACCTACCAAGGTTAGTACTGTTGATATAAAAGAACCAGAAAATAATGTTTCTTGTTTCAGTTTAGAACATGAAATCAACAAAATCAAGATTTATGTGCCTTTGCTAGAACTCATGAAAACAGACCCCTTTAGGAAGATTGTCCTCAAGGCTCTATAGTCTCCAGCGTAGGTTACCTTTTCATATACAGTCAACCTAGAAGATGAAAACTCTACTGTAACTATTGGACCTCATATTGAAGACATAATTGATGCATCTCCTCCATTCTACATTTCACTAAATGTCCATGACAAGATATTTCATAACTTCCTAATGGATTATGGTGCCTCGCATAATGTCATGCCTAAGGTGGTGATGGAAGAATTAGGGCTAGATATTACTAGACCATACCATGATCTATATTCTTTTGACTCCAAGAAATTCAAATGCCTTGGATTTATGAAAGATGTGGTTGTTACTCTTTCCAAATTACCTATGAAAAGTGTGGTATTAGATGTTATTGTGGATGACATACCACCAAAATTTGGAATGCTTCTTTCAAGATCTTGGGCCAAGAAGGTAGGTGGTACTCTACAGATGGATCTTAGTTATGCAACCATACCCGTTTTTGGTGGGGAACAACATAGATTATACAGAGAAGTAGGACTGAATTATTTGGTAAGTGATCACGAAAACCCCACTAATCATCCTATATATGTTGTAGAATACGATATTGGTTCCTCTATTTTTCATATGAGTGATGAGATGGAAGAAGTATCAGTTAGGAAGACAACAACTACAGTTGGAGAAAGTGAAGATAATTTTGTTTGGAAAATGTATTTTGATGGAGCATGTTCTAGAGAGGGTTATGGAGCTAGGATTGTCTTCATTTCCCATACCAAGGAGGTTATTCCTATGTCATATAAACTTTAATTTGACACCACCAATAACATCAGTGAATATGAATCCTTGTTGTTAGGTTTGAAAGATGCTAAAGATATGGGTATAGATAAGCTTTTTGTTTTTGGAGATTTAGAACTAATTATTCACTAGATCAAAAATAAATATCAAACCAAACAGAAAAGGTTGAAACAATATAGAAATGAGGTGTGGGACTATGTGGATAATTTATTTTTGGCATTCAATATAACTTTAGTGCACAGAAATTTAAATCAGCAGGTTGACTCTTTGTCACTTGCAACTAGCAACTTTAAAACTCCAATGTTCCCTAATCTGAAGTTTGAAGTTGAGGCTAGACACAGACCCTCAATACGAGATAATATAAAACATTGGGAGGTCTTTAAAGATGATGAGGAAATTCAAAGATTCTTGAAAACTATTGAAGAGTTTTCTAACATTTCAATAGATCAGTATGATGAAGATGGTGAAGTAGAGGTACATGCTGCAGACATACTTCATGATAATGTTGTTGGGCACAAAATCATTGAACTAAAGACAAACCATCTGCCTAAAGGTTTAGTTCCATTAGAGATACTATTTGATCACAATGATGTTTCCAGGAAGGTTGTTATTCAGACAGAAGAAACTGATGTAGTGGATTGTGACATCAGTCTTGATACAAATCCCAGGTTGGTCAAAATATCTAGAAAGTTGTCACGGAAACATAGAAGAGAATATGTTGAATTGATGAAGCAATATCCAGATATATTTTCCTGGTCTTATGAATATTTGAAAGTTTCTGATACAGATATCATACATCACAAAATTCCTCTAAAACCTAGGTCTAAACCTGTTAAGAAAAAGCCCAGGCAATTTAATCATGTACTATTACCTATAATAGAAAAAGAGTTGAAAAAGTTATTAGAATCTAAAATCATAGTGCCACTAAGATACTCAGAATGGGTAGCCAACCTTGTAACTGTCAGGAAGAATAATAGGGAGATAAGGCTCTGTGTGGACTTCAGGAATTTGAACAAGTTCTCCTTGAAAGACAATTATCCATTACCAAAAATGTATCATATTTTACAAAGAGTTGTAGGAGAAACGAGGATCTCTATGCTTGATGGGTACTCAGGGTACAATCAAATATCATTAGTGGAAGAGGAAAAAGAGAAAATAGCATTTACCACCCCCTGAGGCACTTTTATGTTTGAAAAGATGCCCTTTGTATTGATGAATGCAAGAGCCACATTTCAGAGGGCTATGGACATTGATTTTGTTGGTGAAAAAGAGCAGTTTGTAGTTATTTATCTTGATGACATCACTGTATTTTCAACATCTGATGAAGAACATTTATAGCACTTGAAACGGACTTTTGAGAAATGTAGGAGGTATGGTATATCACTTAATCCTAAAAAATCACATTTTTCTATGGAGGAATGAAACCTTTTAGGACATATCGTTTCACCTGACTGTATTAAAATAGATCCTGAAAGAGTAAAGGCTATCCAACAGATAGACATTCCGAGAAAAAAGAAGTCTATTCAGTCCTTCATTGGTAAAATTATTTTCTTAAGGAGGTTTATACCTAATTTCACAGAGATTATCAAATACAATACTGACATGTTGAAAAAGGATGTAGAAATTAAGTGGATTCCATAAGCTAAAGAATATTTTGAAAATATCAAGCAGGCTCTTGTTCAGGCCCCTGTTCTCATTTGTCCATATTACTCCAAGGGATTCAAGATTTTCTCATTTGCATTAGAAAACACCATAGTTGTTGTTCTTCTGCAAAGAAATGAGCAAGGATATGAGCAACCCATCTCCTTCTTTAGTAAAACTCTCAGAGACTCTTAATTGAAGTATGTTATAATGGAGAAATAGGATTATGCCCTGGTAAAGGATATGGATTCCTTTAGAGTATATGTCCTTCAATTTGAGGTTACAACTTATGTCCCAAGCAGTGCAGTCAAAGAAATATTGGTTCATACTGACTTTGAAGGAAAGAGAGGGAAATGGATAACAAAAATCCTGGAGTATGATCTCACCATAAAGCCTACTCAGCTAATAAAAGGTCAAGGACTTGCCAAATTAATGACAGAATCTAATTGCAAAGAAATTGGGTTGTACCATCTTTCAGACAAGACACGAGATTCTTCTTTCCAAATTGAAGAAACAAATTCACAGGTAAACAATAAGTATGTTTCTTCACCATGGTACAAAGATGTCGTGTTTTTTCTACTAAATTTTCAATCTTCCCCAGAGTTGGATAAATCAAAATTCAGATCATTAAAGTTAAGAGTAGAAAAGTATTGCATTATTGATCAAATCTTATTCTGGAAAGACCCTAATGGTTTTTTGTTGAGGTGTGTTGATGAAAAAGAGGTTGAACAATTTTTTCATGATCTACATCATGGTGTGTGTGGAGGCCATCACTATTGGAAGGATACTACCTTCAAGATTCTTACGGAAAGATATTACTGGCTATTTCTATTCTCAGATATTTTTGCTCAGGTCAGGCCATGTGAACCCTGCTAGAAATTTGTTGGAAAGCAGAAACTTATATCTTTGCCTCTGAAACCAATCATCACCCATGGACCATTCCAATAGTGGGCATTAAATTTCATCGGAGAGATCAATCCTTCATATTCAGGAAAGAACAGATGGATTCTTACAACCACTTATTACTTTATGAAGTGGATCGAAGCAATTCCAACTCGGAATGCAACAAACAAGGTAATCATGGACTTTCTTGAAGGTTATATTCTTTCCAGGTTTGGTTGTCCTAAAAAATTAGTCACTCATAATTCACAAGCCTTTAAATCCAATTCCATGATTGAATTTTGTAATAAGTATAGTATCAAATTGCTTCATTATACTCCCTACTACCCCCAAGGGAATGGGTTAGAAGAGTCCTCCATTAAAACTCTGATAAGGATTATCAAAAAACTACTGGCAGAAAATAAAAAATCATGGGATTCCAAGTTAAAGTTTTCCCTATGGGAAGATCATATCAGCAACAAAAAGTCTATTGGGACCTCTCCTTTCCAGATGGTATATGGGACATAAGCTAATCTTCCAACTCAATTGGACCTACCAGTTTTAAAGTTCTTACAAGAAGAGTTAGAATAACCTAATGATCTCCAAAGGAGAATTTTTCATATGATTGAGGTTCAGCAGGTCATAGAACAGATGAATCAGAAAGTTGTTGCTCACGAGAGAAAAGTCAAAGCCACATTTGACAAAGGAACTAAGAAATATATCTTTAATGAAGGATATTTGGTGTTAAGGTAGGATTCTAGGAGGGAGTATAAAGAAAAACATGGTAAGTTTGATAATCTATGGTATGGTCCCTTCAGGATAGCCAAGGTAATGGACAATAACACTTTTCTCCTGCATAATTTGGATGACACAGAAACTTTTGGAGGCCCAATGAATGGGAGGTTCTTGAAACACTGTTTTCTCTAAAGACTCATCAGGTTTTTAGTTTGTACAGTAGGTTTATTTTCAATAAAGACTCCATATACCCAATGGACTTGTTTTTTACAGTTATGTTGTGAATAAAGAATGACAGATGTAGGGAGACCGGTGAATCAGAAATAAAGGAAAAACCATTGGTCTGCAGTTCTTGGAGTTTATTATCAAAACTCCATCCCCAGAAGGAGCCAGTGTTAGTCTTTAATTTTTATTTTGATTAGTGATAAACCATAATCCTAAACCCTTCCTACCTACACTTCATTGTCATCTTTCATTTGATTTTAATCCTTGTTTTCAGCTTGTTATGATTTGCATTTTAGCTTTCTGGATAATTTATTTAAGTCTGGAGTTTTAAGACATGGTTTTAAATGATGTGTCACTTCATATGCCTATTTGAATTTTGCAAATTCAAATCTCTTCTAGTCATTAATAGCGCTACTGGAATAACATTATTCTCGTAGCAAAAATATAATCATCCCTTAATATGCGCCTGCCACCCTGATTTCGTTATGATTACACAGATCATGGACTAAGAATTTGCATGTGTCCCACGATATCTCTTAAATCATTTTGTGATTCAAACTGTTACATGATCGGATTTTTTTGTACCTGCAAAGGACTCATTTCAAATCGTTCAATTCCCAAAGATTATTATTTGAACCTGTCACTCATCGTTCTGATTTTGCTGAGTTATAAGCACAGGTGTTTTCCCAGAAGAACTGTTATATATTAACAATTACAGGTTGCAAATTCAGAATCTGAGTAGTGCCAGTTGTAACATCATGTTTGTTTCATGGCACCTAAGAGAATCAGGCAAGTGGTCAGATTAGAACCCAAGGGTGTTGAACTTCTCAAAGCTTATCCTTAGATGGCTCAGAGGTTTAGAGATGTTGGTTGGTTCGAATTCCTCACCACCTTCCAAGGTCACGCCGAACAGGTTTCTATGGTGTTTGCACAGAACCTCGATGGTTTTGAAGTGGAGATCGAAAAGTTGCTAATGTTGGTGACAGAACAAACAATTTCCAAAGCTTGCAGATTGGTGGTTGGAGGAGAACGATGGTGGAAGAAGGATCATGTAGTCACAAAGTTTGTCAATCTATTCTAATTTCCAGATAAGCAAAACCCGAATTGGAGAAAGGGAGTTCCTCAGAGCTGGATTAGACCAGAATGGCACACTTCTCTAATTGTTATCCACAGGTATATCACCTGTGAAGGTAGATTATTCCTGATTTATATCTACCACATTAGGTTATTAATGCATCTAAATGGATATTGTCCTCTAAATCTGCCTTACTTTCTACTCAAAATATTGACAAAGATGTCAAAAAGAGTGTAGTCACACCCCTCCAATGCAAAGAGTAGCATGTTTCATCAGGTCTTAATTAAGACTCTAGTCGTGTCTTCTTTGATAGAAATACAAAAACCCTAGAGCTGGCTCATGCAATCCTTGAATCCTGACCCACAGTCCAGCAAATAGAAGAGAGGAAAAGGGAAAAGGGTTGTTACACAGAAACATAATATTTCAGTTGATGAAGCCCCTGTTAAAGAAGAAATGCCTGCTATCAAGGTGATGAGGAACAAAAGAGGTAAAAGACCAAAATTGGATCCAAAAATCGAAATGTTTTATGAGGAAGATATTAAAGTGGAAGAAGTTTCAGATTCAGATTATGATATTCAAACTACAGTTAAGCATGAATCACCATCAACCAGTAAGAAAGGCACTACAGTCAAAAGGAAAAAGAATAAAGGTGTGCTTGTGTCTCAAAACCCTAGAAGGAATTCTACTAGGGTTACCAACAAATACAGATTAAAGTCTAAATCCATGTTCAATCCCTCAATCAAAGAAGAAAATGTCATAGTTATAGAAAATCACTCTGAGGATGTTGAAGCAGGTACCAGGAAAAAGGCAAGAAGACCTCCATTACATAAGAAACCAACAAAAAGAGGTAAGAAAATTTGTTCACTCCCTATAAGACCTGTAACAAGATCTACTACTAGATTGGAAAAAGCTAAAGCATATGTTGAAGGTATAAGTAGGGTCCCTGAAGTACAAAAATCCATCTTGTAGATTGAGACCACATATCAGACATGCCTGAAGCCATGGATTCAGCTAGTTCAAATGAAGAGCACAGTTCAGGATTGGTTTCTAGGTACTAGATTAAATTGAGAGAGCCTAAAGCTAACATAAATCTGAATGATCATGCACTTGCAAATGAGTTCCCTGAATTTAAGGTCAACATCATATATGACAAAGAAAATATCAGAGAACTCTAAAATATAGTGAAACAGCTGGAAAAGGAGAAGGCTCATGTTGAAAAATGGAGTGCCAGGCAGGAAGAAAAGATTCAAGATTTCAAGAAGAAGAAAAGAGAGCAAAGAGCATTACTCTAAGAACTCAGAGAAGTGAATTTCAAACTCTATTGGCATAACATCGTACTTACCACAAAGCTCAAATAGAAAATTTCCAAATCTACTACTATCATCACACCTTAAAGGTTTTATGGAGAATTTTGCACATTTTCAATTTTGTTGTTTATCAGGGAACAATGAAAGATTTACTTGTTTGACTTGTGAAAGGAAAATGTCTTGAAATTCATGACTAGATTGAACTAATTCTTGTTTTATAGGATCGAATGTATTGTAAAGAGAACATCTGAAATTAAGTTGTTGAGCTATATCTGTTTTTGGAATGTAGATGCTCTTTTCGAGCTAACCTCCCTATTTAGATGGATGTTAATCAGATCTAGTCATTAATAGCATGCTAGAAGTTAGGATTTGACATATTCTGGATAGTTTAAGTAAGTAGATGAAAGACTCTATTTTGGGTCGAAAAATTGGAGATCTATAGGACTTATTTTGAAACTCCTTGTAAGGCATTGTTGTTCTATTTGACACTTAATAGTAAAGGCATATGGATGGTTAGACACTCTTTTCTACTCTATTTTTATTTCTCCATGATTGAGTTCATTATTCAGACTGCAATGCATTTGTTTCTTGATTTTTAATTAATACAGTAAAGAATTTGTTGTGGAAATTATTTTCAAGTTTTGATTTCAAGCTGATGGTTTTGTTTGTTTATGATATTTTGAGACAAGAATTTATGTGAAGATGACAAATTAAAGGCTTCATCCTCTCTTTTTCTTATTGTTCTAATCTATCTATGTGACTACCTTTTAATCAGTCAATGGGATATACTATATTCTGATTTTGATTTTCATGTTATGTTACAACCTTAAGTCAGTTTTCAACCACCCTATTCAAAAAACCAAATCATAAAAACCTTCAAAACACTTTGCAATAAACCGATGATGCCCTAGCTTGCCCTCTCACAGTCAAGTGCAAATTTAGGGACTAACAGGATCCATCTGAGAAAACATGGGTCTCACTTCCTTATGGTGATTTTGGTGAGTGATTGGATCTATGCACAGGGTTTATGTATAAACATAGAGGTGGTAGAAAAATTTGATCCGAGTTTATTTGATATGAAATAGAAATACCGAATTAGATCTTCTTAGATGTCACATAGACTAGGTCATAGGAGTTGGTTCAGGATAGTTTTGTTTAGGGGGGTATATTCCCTTTTACTCAATAGGAGGGATTAAACCCAAGGACGAGGCCCAATTAGACTCCTCCATGTTTGGTATAGTATAATCCTCTATATTAATGGCTCAACAACTATTCAATGGGATTTAATGGTTTGCTCAAATTTGTTCTTTTTGTTACTTAATTTTCATTTCTTGTGTTTTATTCCTATCTAATGCGGGAATAAAACTGAATAAAAATATTTTTTGAAGAAATATGTGCTCAGTATAACCCTTAGAAATAGTAAGTAAGAAATATCTAAATCTAAATTTCTCAAGCAATAATACCAATGAAAGTTTATCTTTTATCAGATACTACATAAGAAAACAAGAACTAATTAGCATGCATAAAGAAACTTATACAAAGATAAAAAAGTATAAATATTTGCGTACTTATCAATGTTCACATAAAAGAAACTAATTATCAAATAAACTATGTTTTACCAAAATTTACCCAGAAAATTCTTTAATCAATTGAGATAAATGAAAAATATCTACATTCTTACTCTACACCTGTAGAATTTAATCACACTGTAGATAAATCCACTCATGAGAAAGAATACACACAGATTTGATAAATTTTCCTTGGCTCCTTCTGAGCTTCTGAATTAAATTTCAAAAATAATTCCTTGTTGTTCTAATCCAAGATTTATTTACAAAGAAATCGACCATTTGAGTATGGTCAATCCTACTATTTATTAAAATTCAAAATGTCTAAAAATGGTAACAATGTTATTTTTAAGAAAAAATAGAAAATAAAATAAAATAAACAACTTGTTCTTTTTATGTCAACGCGTATGCATGAGAAACATGATCCATTGGATGCACCTCATCATACTCATCCCACATGTGTGCATGTAGGGAAAACAATGTTGGTCCATAGGCACGCTAAGTACCTCCCTCATCTCCTTGGTGTCATGCATGTATTTGTCCACTTTGGAAGTCACACATTCTAGGATGGAAATAGTTTTAATCGTATCTCCCATGTATCTCTTCACTTGTCCCAACTCCCCATACCATGATGGTGATTCCATGGAAAGTTGTTTCATACTTCAGATCATTATCTCTATTTTTCTTCCATGGAAAGGTTTGGTAATTGCTTAATGCAGATAAGTTTTTAATTAATGTTGTGTATGGATTTTATGATTTGGTAAGAATTACATAACTTCTATATTTCAAATATATGTTGTTTCCTAAGAGATTGTGAAATAGTGTTGAATGTTAGTCACTTATGATTTATATTGTTGGTGGCAATAGCCTTGTAAACTAAGTCTTGATTTGTAAATGATACTTCGTTGTGATGAAACTTTGGTGAGCCATTTCTTTTAAGAGATGGTTACCTTTATTAAAATGCATTTGGAATTTCCTATTGAGGTGACAAGTTCTTACTCAACATTTTAAATATGAGCTGATTTTACATATTTATAATCCCTTAAAACATTGTTCATTAATTAAGACAGAAAACTCTTTATGTTATTGTTGGAGGCAGTCCAAAATGGAAAGAAAGATGAGGCAAGCCTAAGCGGAAAAGTAAGGCGTTTTTGGGAAAGAAAGCATGCACGAGGAAAGAGATAGCTGCAAGGAAGCACAACATGTGCGCACAAGGAAGACCTAACGACGATAGGGTTAGGGTTTTGGTAATACGTTGTAAAGGCTGAAGAGCTAAAAAACGTATAAATATAGATACTTTGGTATCATATAGGGGGGGGGGTTGTTCTTGTTGTTTTTGTTTCGTAAGGGTCGGAATACGATATAGATAAGTTGTTAATGTAGAAAGAGCTATTGTAGTGATCCTCTATGTGATATTCTGTTGAATGATCTATTTTGTATAATTTGTTGAGCTAGAGAGGATGAAGGAGGGTAGATATTGAGTGTTAGATCACAGGCTAGGGAGCCTGGTGCAATCTAGTCCACCTCATATAAATCTTACCCAACTATGAAGGATTGTAAGAGCGTGGTGTTGTAGTAACAGAGTGACTATAATAAAAGAGCTGAGAGACAAATATTTGTGGATGTATCCTAGGAGGGGGTGAACCACAGAAACATCTATGTTATATGATGAATGCATGCATATATTTATTGTCTCCAGTAGTTATTGTTATGCTTAATGAATGAGTTGTTATATTTCCTTCTTATTCGTTAATAACAATAGATTGTGTTTACTAGTTATAGTAATGGTTCAATTTATAGCTCCCATATCTCGCACTCAATCTTAGGATGTAAATACATGAGTCTTACAGCCACCCATTAAAGATATCTCAGGTGAGACTACACAGTGCATTATGTGTGTTGTGTTGCCTTTTGGTTTACAAGGGGGGGCGATAGTTTTAGAGGCTTTGTTGGAACCCCGAATAGACATGAACCATGGTTCAATACAAACTCAGTCATAACATAAGAGTAAGTAACAGTAAAACCAATAAATGGTTTCATTTCCATTGGTAGGAACAAGAGAGGGTTGAGTAGAAAAGTTGAAGATCTTTCGGAGGCAGATCAAGAAAATATTAGGGCAGAGAGAAATGATCCATAGAAGGGAATGTTGAGACCATGTAATCCCACAAAATAAGAGATCGAAACTTGTCCAAGAACCAAAGATATGGAGTTTGCACAGAAAGATAACAGAAACCCTAGAATAACACCCTGGGAATATCTTGAGAAATACCTGTTTACTGATTTACACGAACTCTTTTTCTGTGATTTCCCACATTTATTGCAAGAGTGGATACTAAGCTTGAAGGATAACTACCCAATGAATTGTATTCAACAGTTAGAGTGGACCCTAGTACAGATTGAGCAGCTACAGTAGGTGAACAACAAATTCACCCGCGCAGTAGATTTTTGGCTTGATAGTATTGTGGCAGGTTTCATAACAGAATTTGCAGTCGACACAACAAAGTCGTATAGCACACCGGAGAAAGAATTTATACGAGGACCTTGAGGAATATACATTAGATCATTCTATACATTTATTAAGATACTATTATACAACAAAGGTGCACTGACAATGGAGTCAAAAAACTAAATTTCCTTGCGTGCATGGGGGAAGGGGGAAAGAACTGACAAAAAGAGGAGAAATTGAGGAAGGAAAGGATAAGGGAAAGTAGGAGGAACCCTTGGAACTGATCATGATGGATGATGAACAGATCCAGTGGATATTGGAGACAACTGGAAAGACGCGTAGCGGAGTACCCTACCAATACAAGGTGAATACCAAGAAGAGAGCCTTAGCCACAAGGGAAGTCTTGGTGAGTGATAAGGAAGAGGTATAGGATCTCCAGGCTATGGAGCATATTGAGAAAATCTTGCATGAAACATATGAGAGGAAGACAAGAGGTCCAATAACAGGAAGAGAAGGCAACAATCCTATCCATATTAATGTCAGTGTGGAACCCATAAACCCATGTGCGACTAATACACCATAGAGAACACCACCGTTTAGACAACTGAAGTTCGTAAGAAGTCTGACAACAGGAATTACATCTACACAAGGAGAAACAACTGGAGGAGCCAGTTGAGGCAACACTAGTCAAGTATCAACACCGCACGGAGGTAATAGTTCAGCATTCATAATGGCAGGACATGATCCCACCATCAAGTTACTAGAATTTTGAGGACAAGAAGAAGACCCTGAGAAACACTTTTTCATTTGTGCAAAGATCTGGGAAGCAAATAAGATCACTAATGAAGATACCAAACTTGCGTAGTTGGATATTACGCTAAGAGACCATGCACTAGACTGGTACATGAGTCTCGATGCAAATAGTGCATCGGGGACGACAAGGACACTAATAGACATTAAAAATTTACTGATAAATGAGTTCCAGAAGCTGAGATCAGAGGATCACTACATGAATGAGATGATAGAAATCTGATAGAAACCAAGAGAATCTGTATGGGATATCGACCAGAGATTCAAGTGACTAAAGGGGAAATTGAAATACCTCATGAACGATATGCAACATCAACACTTGTTTGTTAATTCACTACTCCCACACTTAAAATACCCATTGCGACAACAAAAGTTTCAGATGCAGGCAGAGGCTCTGCAGGAAGCCCTACAACTAGAATAAAACCAGTATCAACAGACAGATCCAACTATTGAAGAACTAAAGGAGGATTTGGAGAACTTAGCATTCCAACTCAACTAGAAAAAGAATAAGGATAAACGAGAAGTTGTTTGGTGTACTACATCTAGGACGGAAGGACACCACAAGAACAGATACCCAACATTCGTGCAGTATATGGAAGCCGAAATGCCAAATCTGTTACCAATATGAGGACTATGGTGTGAAGTCTGTAAGAAACCAAGCCACGACCCATACCACTTCCCTATGATGAAAAAATATCAGACAGTCCCAAAGAGTTCGTACTGCACCTTTTGTAAGTCAGTAGGCCATGACGACAAAGATTGTAGAACTATGGAGTTGATGCGAGAAAGGACATCATATGCATATAGAGTGAAGGCCGAAATGATGATTGGGCAAGCCACACCACATTTTAATCAATTTCCATATCCATACAATATTGTGCAACAACCATATAATAATGCGCAACCATAGTACAACACGACACAACCTCAGTACAATACCACATAGTATAATTAGGCACCTCAATATAATGTGTCGAGAGGATATCGAGAAGGATACATAGGTGGAGGACGAGTGAGAGGAGGTTTTGGATGAGGTCGAGGACCAGTCGTATGTCACAATTTTCAACAACCAAGACATTATGCAAGAGAATGTCTGCTTCCACCAACAACTTGTATGTATTGTCGCGCATTGGACCACGATACAGAGGAATGTTGTAATGTCCCCACTTTGGGACATTATCCCAGTGTAGAGATTTATGATGACTAGAGTGGCCAGATGGATGTTATAGCGAGTACAGGGGTATTTGAGTGGCATTTTGGGGTCCATATTGTATCAATGATCATATTCCATCATTATGAGCCATTCCGCACAGGTTGGCTTTGGTTTTGTTGCATTTCGACGATTTCCATGATTTTGACTATTTTGAGCTATAAGTCAATGGAATTCACTGAAGAGGTCATTTTGGGCACATTACTTGGAGGAACCTCTCAGTGTAATATCTCATTGGAATCGGGAGGATCAAAACTACAGGATGGGATGGCTAGAAGTGACTTTCAGTGGCTAGGGAAGCCACATGGAGAGATAAGGAGCTTTTTAGAGGTAAAAGGGTTAATTAATTAATTAAAGTGATTTAATTAATTAATTAAATATTAATAAAATGAGAGTCACTTTTGAGGGACAAGGTGAGAAAAAAGTATAAAGGAAAGGTAAGGGCCTCTTCTCATCATTCATGTATGTTTATCAGTTTGATATTTGGCTTTAGCTAGTGAACCCATCTCTTGGGGGTTTTGAGGGTTTTGACTTAACAAACCCTAGAGGACGATTCGGTGGTGAAAGATTCCACCTAGCTTGTCCCAAGCTTGGTCTCGGAGATGAAATACTCTCCCAAACCATTCTAGTTCCATATCTACTCAGTTGCAAGAGGATTCTACATCAGTTTCATGTGCAGAAAGAGAGAGGGCGCACCAGTTGAGGGATTCCAGCAAGAGGGGCGCACCATCTTTGGAGAGAGATTCGTTGTAGGATATTGGCAGGTCCGTTGAGGATTCTATCACTTGGGTTTTCATTGCAGGGCCTTAGACATCAGATCTAGTTCTTTCTGAGACAGTTTTATGCCTCAGATTATTTCTTGAGCAGTGGGGCGAATTGAAGAGAAGGAGGGCGTTTTTGAGATCCATATCTAGTCTGTTTGGAGGGGTTACACTTCAGATCTGACCCTGAGACTTTACCTAGTGACTTGTAGTGTGCCGATCTATATTTCTGGAGAGTTTCAGAGCATTTGGAGGCCTCCTTCAGCAGGGCCGAATTATCTAGGGTTTCAGTCATCCAGTGGGGTGCACCATTCAGTGGGGAATTTCAGATCTACAGAGATTGAGAGGGATCTTGGAGATTCGGTCACCTGGGTTGTTCTTACCATCACCTGATCTATCAATTGGCATATTTATTAGGGTGGTTGGACACTTTTGGCAGCAGGGCCGAATTATCTAGGGTTTCAGTCATCTAGTGGGGTGCACCATTCAGTGGGGGATTTTAGATCTACAGAGATTGAGAGGGATCTTGGAGATTCGGTCACCTGGGTTGTTCTTACCATCACTCGATCTATCAGTTGGCATATTTATTAGGGTGATTGGACACTTTTGGCAGCAGGTCCGAGTTATTGAGGGTTTTAGCCTTCTATTGGAGCATGGCATTCTTCAGCTGGAGAGTTTGGCATTCATATCTGCTTGTATTGATCTTCATTTCTCATTCAGCCTTTGGGGGCATCTTTCGTATTAGCGGGAACATTTTGTAGTAGCTCTTATCTATTGTCTATCTTCTTGGCCATCTTTTGAGCATTCCAGATCGGCATCTTCATTGTAGCAGGTTTCTCTATTTTATGAATAAACTAAAATTGAGATGTTTTGGCTTGTCTATCTTATTGCATATGGTTGAGGTATGTTCCATGGTTATCTCTTTCTCTTATTTGTTGCATACAAATATATAAACACATCTAAAAGGTAGATCAACAAAGTGTTTGATGAAATACCACAACCAGAAAAAAGTTTTAAAAAGACACCAAAACAGTGATGATCCTTGCATAATGGCTTGGGATCATTATAGTGGTATCATAGCTTAGATTCATACCATCCAGTGGGATTAGCAGAGTTATAATAAGATGGATATTATTTACAGGATTGAGGAGTGTGAAAGGGAATATAAAACCATCAATAATTTCAAAGGGCTCATAACATTCCAATGGTTCCTATCCTATAAAAATCCTAGTTGGAACAAAAAGAAGATTGCAAGTTGGCTCAAGGCAAGGGAAAAATTAAAGCAGCCCTTGGGTTGAACCATACACCCATTAGGAGGGAAAAACAGAGAAACCCCACACCCATTAGGAGCACGCAACATTTCTACAGTTGCAAGGTGCCTTGGGAACTTGATGATAGGTGTAGGGGTAAGGGTAAGAAGCATATTGTTGATGTACGAGAGGACAGTGATGATGAGGCATGTGAGGATGGATCGATTGAGGCTTATCTGGGGCAATCCAATCATGATAGTGAATCTTAAACAGAGGCTAGTGATAGTGACTCTACCTCAGAGGATAGTGATGATGACTCTTGCACAGAGGCTAGTGTTGCTTGCATGCTTGAGGAGGAGGATGGCCCTTGTGTAGTGGATAGGCAGCTGGATGGATAGGATGATAGCACCAGTGTCTCAGCAGACATATCACATACCATTGATGACCTTACACCTCAGCAGTCTAGTGACACTAATGAGGAGTCACACGTGTTAGCACCTCGAGATGATGGGCTTCCTATGGGGGCCGTGACACATCTGACACTTTTTCAGACACCCATGATAGCCATGTCAGATGAGGAGATCAGTGCACGTCAGGTATGATGGATGAGCCTAGTGTGAGGGATGCACACCATGGATAGGTAGACCCATAGATCCAGGAGGAGGTACATAACATACATGCAGTTGACCCCACACATACAGATCAGTTAGAGGAGATGGAGTCGCAGATATTGGAGACTCCAGTGGTTGAGAAGATGGCAGAGGTTGACAAGTGGATGGAGCACTTACTTCCAAGATCAGATTGCATGGATGAGGATGCACTCTTTGGCAGTCAGGATGACGATAGCATGTGTCTAGATACAACTATATGGGATCCAGGCGCAGATGATAGTAGCAAGTCGAGTGCACAGGAGGATACAATTGCTCATACAGGATATAGTGTGAGTCAGGGGGAGATGGCATCTACTGATGGGATGTAGTGGCATACAGGAGTACCTAGTGGCATAGTAGACAGTAGGCAGTTCATCACTTTATCTTCTATAGAGAGTGTTGTTAGTGATGGCACTAGCAGTGAGAGGCATGAGGGGTACCCCAGCATGATTATGATTAGGAGTCACACCACTTAGCAGCACAGTTGGGAGTTAGTGAGGCTATGATCAGGGCAGCCACTAGACATATTGATGACATGCATGCAGTGATGGCAGATTATGGTTGGAGAGCATCAGTGGCACACGGTAGCTCAGATGGAGGATTTTCCATGGATGATATTCACACTCTCTGGGAGAGAGTGTCTATGATTAGAACTGACTACCAACAGTTGTTGACAGACAAAGACTACCTACTGGGGATTGGTGAGTTGTATCATAGGGCCTTGAGGGGGTAAGAGTTGGAGGTAGACCGACTCACTCGGGAGTTGGAGAGCACTCGAGGATTCTTGAGAGGCACACAGACCGCCCTTCAAGAATCAGAGTCTATATCAGATGGGTCTCTTGAGGAGATTCGTCAAAGATACACTTCATCTGTCTTAGTGGACAATCAGATGTATCAGTCAGTCACATTGACAGAGGATGTTGATGATCTAGCAGAGGAGAACCAGTTGATGGGGGACACTTCCATTTTTGTCTTGGGATTGGTTGATCTCCATATAGATATTGATCCAGCCGTATGCCCAGGATCTGTGATACAACATGAGTTTGCGGGAGATGACATGAGTATGCCGGAGCATACCGTGATGAGTGATAGCTCACAGAGAGATGCCGAGGTGTATGGTGGGATTCAGAGGGGTATAGTGCCTTGTAGGGAGGAGACACACTCAGGGGAGTATGTAGATGTCACTCCTCTACAACAACACATAGTTGTGGGAGATCACCTTCACCATTTCAGCAGTTGCATGGTAGATGAGAGATGGAGGTTGGTTAACCAGCAATCAGAGGGGTTACTTCTAGTTGTACTGGATGATTGGGACTTGGTGATGACCACAGGAGAGCATCTTTCATGGATACCGATGGACGAGCTTCTGGTCGAATCATTGGGATTGACCAAAGCATGTGACACCTCCCAGTCCTATAGTCAGCTGCAGATGTTTCTATTATCCTTTCTTGACACTTTTATCATAGACAATAGCATGAGGAGGGATAGGCCATGGCTGGGGGCATGGAGAGTGAGTAGGCCGAGACTATATAACAGGAGTACTTTTATGGCATACAGCAGGTCAGAGGTGGATTGTGTTAGACAGATAGTTGAGACTTGGTGTGTGATGGTGAGCATCATAGACCTGGTGATGACAGATGAGCGCAGTGGACTTTTGACAGTGATCAGCCCAGCATAGGAGAAGCTAGCGGAGATTGGAAGTGATAAAATTCCAATTTTTCCATGGGATCCGGGAGTTCACTTGGTTAGTAGGATGTTTCACTACATGACGACCCAGGTGGCACCAGAGAGCCACACAATCCACCTTGGGTTGGTTTGGAGTGGGCCAGCAGGTACTTGTCCTATGGGGAAAGACCTTTTCTTCCTCTTGATCATCATGATAGGGCATGGATATGTTTGGATAGGTACTTCTTCTACAGAGGTGTCTATGCCGATACAGTTTCTGGGTAGCAGGTTCGATGGTCATAGGTATTTCAGCTTGAGGATTCTGGCGAGGAGGATCCTGTATGTATGCAAGGGACAAACAGTCGTGGACAAAGTAGTGCAGTGTCAGTAGGAGGATCATCGACAGCGGTTAGCATGGGACCTAGGGATTGCAGGATTGAGTAGTTCATTGACCGACAAGAGAGAGTGGACCATTGCAGGGGAAATTTATTCTAACTTTCCATTTAGCACAGTGCTTGAGGGTGCCTCACGGAGATCTTGCAGTACCTCATTCTGGCATCATCATGTGTAGTTGATGGAGACCGTGTGGATCTCGGTAGATATTTGGAGGATGGAATCATTCCTAGATGAGGCCATGGGTCAGGTGCAGGAGGTTCACAGGGTTAATATCTTCCAGGACTGTTCTTCACAGAGTATTGTAGTTCACTTCCTAATATGGGATCCAGGGGGTGGAGTATACTATTGTTAATCTTTTGATGGGTTCTACTGTGTACCCCACAGGTGGACATGGGATCCTGGTATTTTACTTGGAGGGATTTGGGTATTTCTTAAGGACAAGCAATTTTCTAGCAGGGAGGACTGTAATGTCCCCACTTTGGGACATTATCCCAGTGTAGAGATTTATGATGACTAGAGTGGCCAGATGGATGTTATAGCGAGTACAGGGGTATTTGAGTGGCATTTTTGGGTCCATATTGTATCGATGATCATATTCCATCATTATGAGCCATTCTGCATAGGTTGGCTTTGGTTTCATTGCATTCCGATGATTTCCATGATTTTGACTATTTTGAGCTATAAGTCAATGGAATTCACTGAAGAGGTCATTTTGGGCACATTACTTGGAGGAACATCTCAGTGTAATAGCTCATTGGAATCGAGAGGATCAACACTACAGGATGGGATGGCTAGAAGTGACTTTCAGTGGCTAGGGAAGCCACACAGAGAGATAAGGAGCTTTTTAGAGGTAAAAAGGTTAATTAATTAATTAAAGTGATTTAATTAATTAATTAAATATTAATAA
>ML780532.1:314665-338268 GCA_009831015.1 Picea engelmannii | reverse complement strand
GGGGGGGGGGGGGTTGAATCATTTGTTACCGTGCTTAAACAATTATGCTTATTTTAAACTCTTTGCAGAGCACTTAATGACAATCAAAATAATGCAGGGAGGTAAGCAGTAGAACATTCAACATCAGTCACACATATGAAATATACAGAGACAGATATTTCCTGAGGAAACCCATAAAGGGTAAAAACCTCTTCTTGTTGGTATGATAAGTAATCTTTACATTTTGTACATTATCATACATATGAGCTCCAACTCATTGTGAGGCTACAACCTCTATTTTTCAAGCTGCAACTTATTGAGAGCACCAACTGTCTGTTTTCTCTACCACCTAATAGAAGGAAGCACCAACTCCCTAGTTTCTCTAGCACCCACTAGAAGGAAGCACCAACTCCCTGGTTTCTCTAGCACCCACGAGAAGGAAGCAACAACTCCCTAAGTGTTCTAGTACCAACTGGATGGAAGCACCAACTTCCAGTCACACAGGCACCAACCTGTATAACAGAGAACAACAGTTCTCCCTTGCACCACCCTACCACCCTGGTTTCTCTGGCTGCAACCAGATGGAAGCTACAACTCCCTGTGTTCAAGCATCCACTTGAACCTCCGAGGACAAAAATCCTCCCTAGCACCTCCCTACCACCCTGAAATATAAAGTTTTCCATATATAAATTTATCACAATGATACAATATTTATCAATGGCTTACCGATCTCATCGTTGTTCTGCTACACTGCTCTTCTCTACCTGCATCAGTGTCTTCCCTGCACACCTTCCTTATGCTTTATGTTCTTCTACCTTTTATGATCTGTGCACCATGTCCCTTCTATGCACCATTCCTCTTTTGTGCATTTCAGTTGCTGCACACTACCTCCTTCTACCCGAATCACTCTCAACAGCAGCCAATCTCTTCTTTGTTTTGCATTTTTATTCTCTCTATGCATCTTCTGCATCCTCTATTCACAATTATTCTGCATGCTCTCCCCATGTTGAGTGCTCTGCCTAATCATCATTGCAACTCTTCAGCTTCTCCGGCAGTTAAACCCATACGTCCATCATAACTGGGTGTTATGTCGAGATTCCTTAGCCTCTCCAGCAGTTGAGACTCTTCGTCTTCTATGTCATAGTCGAGCTCATTCTCTCTATTGCAGTTCCAGGCTCCAATGGTCTTACATCTATCAATAGCCTCGATGAATAGTCTTCATGCAAGTGGAATATGCCTCGATACTCTTCATCTTCTTTGGCGATCACCCTGAAGTCTCTTCGAGTCCTCTGGCAGAAACCATCAGTCATTTCTAGCAGTCACATTGTGAACCTCCAAGAAAACGCATCAGCAACTGAATCGCCAATCGTCCAAGAGTCACGATTCAGTTCTGCTAACTGAATCGCAACTGATCAATTAACTGTGAAGAGAAACAATAGCCCTTCAATCATATTTCCAAGTATCCAACACCGCTGGATTACAAGCACAGGGTTTTGTGTTGATTTCGCCATTTCGCATTTCGACATTTCGGCATTCTTGTGGTGAAGAGTCTCGAATCTTCATGTTGCGATCATCGAAAAGGAGATTAAGTTGGTGCTATCTCCTCCCTCTCACATGACCACTGATGGTGACCACAACCTACACCAAAAGGTGTTTTCGCATTTCGACATTTCGGCATTTCGACATTCCTGTGAAGAAGTGTCTCGACACTCCAAGTCGCAATCCTCAAAATGGACCCAGATCAACGGTCCACAAGACTTCCTAATCTGATCCCTTCTTTTCTTAATCGAAAGAATGACGGGATTTCGACGTTTTTCCCTTTGAGTCATCGTGACTCCAACATTATAAAATTCATGATAAAAAAATCTCCAAAGTGATCGGATGGTTCACATAACCCATTGAGATGGACGGTTAACGAGATTTCGTAGTTTTTCCTTTCAGGTTTTAGAGACTCACAATAGTCCCTTTCGGCATTTAAGAGTTCGAGACTTCATGATGGTGGAGTTTCTTCTTGCTATGTAAAACCCTGAAATAGAAAGTCCTGATGTGACGTAAACCTGCTGACATCACATGTGGATTGACACATGCCGAATAGATGCCACGTGTCACTTTGATTCGTGACTTACATGTGCCTGAAATGTTGAATCAACTTGACACTTGTCATTTCCTGATTGTGCCATGTGTCCTTAGCTGACATGGTTTGTTGATGTGCCTGTTTCAGGATTTCGGGGTTCGCTACTTCAAAGGTTAAAGTTCCTTTGATCTTTGATTTCCCGATCTATGAAACTCTGAAATGGAGTCTTTGTTGATGTGCTTATTTCAGGATTTCGACGTTTCACATTTCGCAACTTCGAGATTCCTGTGATGAAGAGTCTCGACTCTTAACTCCTCCAACTCTCGGTATCCAAAACTTCAAAATGGAGTCAGATCAACGGTCCACAATCTTGATGATTCGAAGGTCTAGATCTTTTTTTGATTTCACATATTGCGAGTTCCTGCCGTGAGTTGCTTCCTTGACTCCTCCAACTCCTGGTATCCAAAACTCTAAAATGGAGTCAGATCAACGGTCCACAATCTTGATGATTTGAAGGTCCAGATCTTTTTGTGATTTTTCATATCACGAGTTCCTGTCGTGAGTTGCTTCCTTGACTCCTCCAACTCTCATAATCTGAAAATCTGAAATGTCGTGGTTTCGCATTTCATGATTTCATCATTCTTGTCGTGAGTTTCCTTGACATCTCCAACTCCCAGTATCTGAAACTCTAAAATGGAGATTAAGTCATGGTTTCGCATTTCACGATTTTCTACCGTGAGTTTCTTCCTTGACTCCTGGAGTTTACGCTTCTGAATGGGATCCAACGATCACTTGTTGAACTTGTCATTCCCATGCCATTATCCTTGCGTTGTCGGTCGTGATCTTTTCCATCAATGACAAACACGCATACTCTGCACTATATCTTCTGATCTTATCGAGCTTGCTCTGTTGCGTCTTCCCAAAATACTTTTGGTGCCCACCTGGCACATTCTTCCTGTACTTAATCCATCATCGTTGTTGTACTTTCCATTAATGACAAGAATACACTGCCTGTAAAACATGCCAACACCACCCAGTGTCTATGAAACAAATGATTTGGAAACATTATTGGCACAGTATGAAGATGAAGTTTTAGAGAATCAATGGTTGTTAGCACTTGACCTAACATTCAAGGCCACACCCACAAGATGGTGGGGGGCACACAAAGAGACAATCACATATTGGTACCAATGTAAATTGTTACTGCGCTTAATGTTTGGCACAGAACATAAAAACAATAAGCAGCAGAAGTATGATGGGCAAGGGGCACCAGGGGAACACTTGGAGGAGTTCAGAACATTGTGGAAAATGACACCCCCAGAGGAATGCCCTCATCATTTTATACACACCCTGGAGGGAATACCAATGAACTGGTATGCATACCACAAATTGTGTAAAGGAACTACGACATGGACGACTTCGCAATAGAATTTTACAGTCACTTTCTCATTCGAGCATGAGAACCCCAACATAGACGTCGCTCTTAAACAGATAAGAGGAGTGATATTCGTTAAAGAACCAGAAGTAGAACTTATCACAGAAGAAAAACAAAGGAACAAACAAACAGTTAAGGAATTGTTGTCATGTTACCATGTGTAATAGGAAGCACCAGATGAAGACGATATGCGCAATATTCTGATAGAAGAAGAAGAAGGAGAAAGAGAAGTGGAGGGACCACCTATAGAATCAGAAGTTATTGTTTCTTCGATCAAGGTAAAGAAAGTCAACATTAGTACAGCTGAGAATCCCAAGATTGCCAACATCGTATATTACTAGGATGAACAAATGGTAGAAAGCATAACAGAGTTATTGTGTGATTACAACGACTTGTTTCCCACAACATTTATAGATATGAAGGGTATAGTAGGAGAGCTAGGAGAAATGAAGATACCACTCAGACCTGAAGCGAGATCGATCAGAAATCAACCATATAGATTGAATCCAATATATAAGCAGAAAGTCAAAGTTGAGATTGACAGTATGCTCGAAGCCAGAATCATAGAACCAGTCGAGGAATCAGAATGGATAAGCCCGATGGTAGTTCAGAACAAGAAACAAGGAGGTATCAGGATATGCGTCGACTTGAGGATGTTCAATGATGCATGCCTACATGACCCATTCCCTACACATTTCATGTATGAATTATTATAAAACGTAGGAGGACATGAAAATTACTCATTTACTAACAGATTCTCGAGATACCATCAGATGAAGATAATACAGGAAGACAGATACAAGACCACATTTGCGACATAATGGGGATCCTACCAGTACACAGTCATTCCATTTGGACTGAAGATGCACCAACAATCTTTTCCAGAGTAGTCATTGTTGCGTTTAAGGAATTCATCCACCAGTTTCTCGAAGTATACCTGGATTATTGGACAGCCTATAGTTTGTTGAAAGAACATGTATAAGTCTTACGAATGATGTTAGAAAGATGTAGACAGTGACAAATATCAATGAACATAAATAAATTCATATCTGGAACACCTTTTGGGATATTATTGGGCCATATAGTATGCAAACAAGGTTTACTCGTAGATCCTGCAAAGATCGCGGTAATTGTTAACTTACCAGCACCAAAAATAGTCCGTCAGCTAAGAGAGACATTGGGGCACACAGGATACTACAGGAATTTTATCAAAGGGTATGCACAGATTCTTGCACCAATGGAAAAGTTGCTAAGAAAAGATACAAAGTTTAAGTGGAATGACAAGTGCCAACATGGTCTGGATACCCTGAAGGAAAAAATGGTCATCGCACCAATACTAGTATTTCCATACTGGGAGAAGACATTTCACGTGTATGTAGATGCATCATCCATAGAACTTGGAGCTATCTTTGCACAGCCAGGAGAGGGGGATTTGGATCACCTCATAGCGTTTGCAAGCAGAAAGCTATTAGAATCGGAACAAAACTACAACACTACAGAATGAGAAGGCCTAGCTATGGTCTACGCACTACAGAAATTCAGACATTATTTATTTGGGAAACACTTTAAGATGTTCACAAATCACTCAGCCCTGAAATACCTAGTCAACAAGCCAATGTTAGGGGGATGAATCTGTTGATGGTTACTACTATTTCAAGAATTTGACTTTGAAGTAATAGCCAAGCCATGAAAATTGAATGCAGGACTTGACCACCTATCAAGAGTTACAAATGGAGAAGAAACTAGAATTTAGAAGACAAATTTCCATATGCCCAGTTATTCTCAGTCCATATATTTGATGAATACTTCACAGATATCATTCATTACTTGAGAAAAAGTACTACACCACAAGAATATAAAACTGTGTAGAAGAAAAACCTGGTAGTGTGTGATGCTGACTACCAACTAATTGTAGGACACTTATACAAAATGGTCGCAGATAACATCTTGTGAAGGTACGTGTTAGAGCACAAAAGACCAATAGTCTTGTCAAAATCCCACGAGGGAATAGACAGAGGGCACTATGAAGGCAAAGCTACCACACAAAAGGTATTTCACGTAGGACTATGGTGGTCGATGATTCACCATGACTTGAAAGAATACTGTCAAAGATGTGATGTATGTGAAGGGTCAGTAAACCCAATTGAAGGGACAAGATGCCATTATGACCACAAGTAACATTACATGCATTCGATAAGTGGGAAATAGACTTTGTGGGACCAATCAACCCACTAGAAAAAAGAACAAGATCAAGGTACATTATCACAGCGATGGAATACCTAACAAGATGGGCAAAAGCCGCACCAGTGAAGGATTGCAGTGCAGAAACAACAACACACTTTTTGTTTAAACAAGTGTTGGGGCTCATAAATGTCCTATTTTCATCCACCTTTCCCTTCATTATTCTTCACATTTCATCGCCCCATTAACCTTTCATGATATCATTTTCATGAATATACTTGGTTTTCACCTTATTATGCTCCACTTTATTCATTTGAGTATTTAAAAGGAATTTGTGATTAAATGTTATAGAATTGACATGTTTTCATATATATCTCAAAAATGTGTGGGCTTTGTAATGTGTAGGAATATGTAAAGGATTAATACAAAAATACTTCTCGAATATCTCCTCCACCATTTCAAGGAGATAGTTATTCAAAGCCCATTCCAAGGAGAAGATCATGGATATTTGGTTGGAATATCTTATCCATGATATATGAGAGATATGTGTGAGGATTTGAAGGGATTATATTTTGTAATAATGGGAAAATAGTTGAGAGAATAGTGGATCTGTAATTATGAGATGGTTATCTTATCTTCAAGGCTCTCATGTATAAAAGAGAGTGCTCTCTCTTCATGAGGGGGTAATTAGAGTTATTAAAGTAGTCATTAATGGTAGTCATTAGGGTTTGAAAGAGAAAGGGATTCTTAGCTTTGATTCATAGTTTTGGTTTCCATGCTTTCATTATTATGTTATGAATATTGATTTGGTTATTGTATTGTAAGATTGCTTCATTGGCGTGAGCTCACATATTTTGGTGTGTCATTCAACTCTTCACATGTTGTATTTTCTCTTCCTTCATGTAGTTCTCCATTCCTAGATTAATTTCCTCCATGTAGTTCTCCATTCCTAGATTAATTTCATTTACGCAACTTCCCATTCCTAGATTAATTTCATTTACACAATTCAATTTCAGTCGTGTGTTTCAATTTCGTACATTAGATTAATGATTCAATTTGATTCGTGTGTTTCAATTTCCTGCGTTATATTAATGATTCAATTCCAGTCGTAGCTTAAACATTAGATTAGATTAGTTCTGCTTCAATATTGCATATACTTTGCATGTTCTTCGTAAGTTTACGAACCTCAGATTGACAAATTAGATAGTTGGGAAAGTACTACAACTCAATTAATACAACATTAGTTCGACCCAATATAATGATTGTTGTTCCCTTCTTACGATTGTTGTTCCTTTTGCAGGTCGTGTTGTTCATTTCAACAGAACAACTGTCGTTCCTTTTGTTACAATTGTTTTCCCTTTGCATGGTTTGCATCTATGGAGGACGAGTATTGAAAACGGAAGGTAAGAACCTACGTAGGCAACAAATAAAACACTTGTGCCAGCGCCTAACTTCGGATGATGCATAGAGGTTATATTTTAGGACATCTTTAGAGACCAACATTTTGGCACCGTTGTCAGGGAAGCACGATGGATTGAGGTATTAGTTTCTTTTTCATTTTAACTCATGCAAGTGTGATCTAGATGTGTTGGTAAGGGGTCATAGAAGCTCGTGAAAGGAGACTCCTCATGTTCTCCTTACCAACTAGGTAAAAGTAATTTCAATTTCTGCAAATTTCAATTTCCGCAAGAGTAGTTTCAATTTGTGCAAATTTCAATTTATGCAAGAGTGTTTAATTTCTGCAAGTGTGATCTACATGTGTTGGTTCTAAGGGTCATAGAATCTCATGAGAGGAGACTCCTCACTGTCCCTACCAACTATCAAGAGCGTTTAATTTCCGCAACTATGAAGAGTAATTGTTTTTCGTTTCAGTAAGAGTGATTTTATTTAAGTTTTTTTCATTTAAATTTCAGTTTTGGGTGTTGTAAGAATCCTTTTTTTTTAACATGGTTTAACAATGAATTTATGCTTGGAACTTCTCACTCAGATCCTAGCAAAATTCGAGATCTCCTATTTTCTAGAAGAGGAGATCTTGACAACAGTCAGAAGCTTATTTACTCCTCCTAAGGCGTACGAAGAATCCTGCATATTTAATAAAGAACAATTAGGCGAGCAGGAGATTGAGGAGGACAACGAGGAGTTACAACATGATCTAAGTGAGGAACAAGGTGCCTATGAAATCCTTATCGAGCAATGGTTCCAAGTAAGTACTAGAATAGATAAATTTCATTTTTGTTTTTATTCAGTGAAATCACAGTCACAACAATTCAATCTGTTCTTTTTTGGAAATTTCTATTTTTCATGCGTAAAAATGAAAATGAACATAATTTTACTATTGTTACATGAATGGCTCCACTGGAAGTTTAATTACATGTAACTAATTGTTAAATCTAATTAGCATAGAGTAGGTAGGCTAAACAAATAAAACCATGCTTTTGTTTTCCAGTTCTTGTTTTTGTTTCGAATAAGTATGCTCTCTTCTTGTGCCGTGTTGCGATCTGGAAGATCAGAAAGTAGAAATCAAAGGAATGGCTATGATATGTTTTGAGGAATGTTTTGGTATTGTTGAAGATCTAAACAAAATGTTTAAACCAATTTTTGTCTTCAATTTTCAAAATTTAATTTGTCTCCATTTACTAAAGAATTTTATTCAATTTGATTTGTCTCAAATGCTAATAAAATTTATGGTCGTATATATATATATATATATATATATATATATATATATATATATATATACAGAAAAAAAATGAAAAAAAAAAATACAAAATGCAGAAATTAAATTGAATATATCTCACAAATGAAGAAAAAAAATACAAAATGCAGAAATTAAATTGAATATATCTCACAAATGAAGAACTGGGTTCTCGTGATTTTTGGAAAGGGAATGTATAATATTTTGATGAACAAACCCTGTGAATTTCAGCCCAACCCAGTACACAGTTTTCGAGAAAATCAACATCATCACTTCCAGTCATTTCTTTGATATCTCGAGATCCAGGTATCATATGGCTTTGATTTTTTGCGTGCAGAGGTATTTGGACCATAGGAATCCGTCTGCAAAATTTCAGCTCAACCCAGTTCGCCGTTTGTGAGAAAATCATATTTTATGTTCACTATTACACCTTGCAAATACACCCTTGTAGCAGCCTGCAACAAAAACAATAATACAAATTTTCGAACGCAATTCATATCACAATAATATAACTTGGTTGGGGGAATCTGATTTTATGGGTGGAGGTTATGAGGTCAAACCCCATTCATGCCACTCTGTATGTCGTGTTTTCATCGATTTAATGATTTGGTAATGTTGATTGCATGCGAGAAGGACGCTTTTAATTTTTGGGTGCTTTGCTTTCCATTTTTTCGTTAGTATCATTTCTATTTTTTTTTTCATTTTGCTTTGATATGTAAAACAAAAATAAAATAAAAACTATGAAACCATAAACTATTTCATTTGTTTTATTAAGAAAAACAATAAAAACTAAATAAATAAATAAAACCATACAAAGAAAAAATTATTATGAAAATGAAAAATGTATGGATAAAGAAGTTCTTGTTTTAGTTATGGTTTTACTTTGTGTTGTATGTGGTCGAATAGGTAGTGGTATATACTCAAATCATGATGATAAAAGTGTTACATAAACTCTTTAAGTGCAAGCGTGCACAAAGAGAACATTTGGATCCTTGTATAATTGCATACAAGCAATACTGCCAATAAAATATTTTTGAAAATAAATAAAATATTCTAAAAATAAAAATTTGCAAATGGATTTTCACATTTCCTGAAAACATCATTGGAATCATGCTTTTTATGCTAAAATTATTATGAAGTCACTTCACAAGGTATTCACAAAGAGGATTGTCAAAAATGAGCTATCATCAACTGGTAAAAACGCATTTCATTCTTTTCATTTGGTTGATAGCATTAGTATTAATTTATGCACTTTATGTTTTCACACTATATGCTGCAGATTAGTGCTAACATTTTACAGGTTCAAAGACGATCGAATTTCTTGTAGAAGTGACTTTCAATAATCATAGAAACTTTTCCGAAAAAAAGCATGCTTTTTTTACTGCTTGAAGGAGTTGTTACTCATCGTAAACATCATGACGTTTATTGTTACATAGAAATATTTTCATAAACCCATTTGCGTCATGAATGTTTACCCACATTTTTCCTTCAAAGCACATTGGTCATCCCTGTGTTGAATCCCATATTCCATTTCCTTATCCTTCATGACTTCGCACATGCCTATCTTTCTGAGTCGCATACATCTCTTTATCTTTTCCCGCTCATTTTACGATGTCAATAAAACTATCCAGCTCCCTTTCCATGACTACATTGACATGCCATAAACATTGTTGCTACTAATATATTTCCTATAGTCCTACCAATCTTTTTATCAGAACTCACATTGAATGATGTGGGATTCCTTAAGGTCGACCTTTCAACAAGTCTTTCCCCATCAACCTCAACACCTTATCAAGGATATAAACTAGAGTCCATTTGAGTACCTAGATTCTTGCATCCCTTAATGGAAAGTTCTCTCGCTAACAATCATGGGAATACATAAATGTCCCTTGATCATTAGATCTTGCAAGTGGCTCGACATCATCTCATTCATTCACACTTCACAAGATGTACTCGGGTACCTTGGCACTCATTGACATCAATGGTGAGTTTTCCTCACATTGGTTAACGACATTCATCAATGGTCAGTAATCCAATGACTTATTTTCATGCTCAACATCGAAACATTCATTCGTATGACTAGAATTGTACCATCCAGTTTAGCAACGGGTGAAGACTATACACTTTTTGATAACTCCATCAGCAGTTGCAGTAGTATTTTTCAACTATATGAGAGTACCACAGTTCCACTTTCATACTTCCTCTTTTCCATGATTCATTCAGCAGCACTTCAGATTCTTCCACTTCACGTTCTTTGATCCAACAGACAACAGTCGTAGCTACAACAACAGTCACTTTCCATATGATCCTGCAGCAGTGACATCTTCCATGCTCTAGCAGTCGCATCAGCCATATTCATATTTCATAGTTCATCAACATTTTGGGTAAGTAGAGGTATGTTATTTTCTAAACTTTAATCATGTAATTCCTCAACTGCTAGCAATGAATAATTTGGAAAATTCCCTCACCAAGTTCCCTTTCCTTTTCACTTATATGACTTATGCCACGTTGAATGAGGACACGCAACCAGTTCAGTTGGGGGGTAGGGGACTTTATTCACTATCATCACTCCACTTTTCCACTACCATCATTCCATTTTTCATCTCATTTACCATTTATGAACACTTTTTTTCCAATATTTATTTTCCAATGATACTCTATTGCACTTTGCTTCATAATCATTATTATACATATTGGCATGATTGAAAAATATGAAAAAGGGTTTTCTTATACTCAGTGATGTTTCCTTATGCACATTGATAGCATATATTTTCCAGTAAGAATATGGGCAAATTATTATCATAAAAGAAAGAGAACAAATAACGAAATGAATGTTGTTAACACAAGAACCAACATCCTTCATATTCATGGTTGTCACACAAGAACCAACCATAAGAAAATGTCAATTTTTACTCATGTAAATCCCATCCTGGAAACATTCATTATAATCACTCAAAGCCAACATTCAAATGCCAAAATTTCTTGAGAATATCCATGCATGGTTTCATGAGGACATGCAACAAGTTAAGTTGCGAGGTATGTTGGGGCTCATAAATGTCCTATTTTCATCCACCTTTCCCTTCATTATTCTTCACATTTCATTGCCCCATTAACCTTTCATGATATCATTTTCATAAATATACTTGGGTTTCACCTTATTATTCTCCACTTTATTCATTTTAGTATTTAAAAGGAATTTGTGATTAAATGTTAGAAAATTGACATGTTTTCATATATATCTCAAAAATGTGTGAGCTTTGTAATGTGTAGGAATATGTGAAGGATTAATACAAAAAGACTTCTTGAATATCTCCTCCACCATTTCAAGGAGATAGTTATTCAAAGCCCATTCCAAGGAGAAGATCATGGAGATTTGGTTGGAATATCTTATCCAATATATATGAGAGATATGTGTGAGGATTTGAAGGGAGTATATTTTGTAATAATGGGAAAATAGTTGAGAAAATAGTGGATCTGTAATTATGAGATGGTTATCTTATCTTCAAGGCTCTCATGTATAAAAGAGAGTTATCTCTCTTCATGAGGGAGTAATTAGAGTTATTAGAGTAGTCATTAATGGTAGTCATTGGGGTTTTAAAGAGAAAGGGATTCTTAGTTTTGATTCATAGTTTTGGTTTCCATGCTTTCATTATTATGTTAAGAATATTGATTTGGTTATTGTAATGTAAGATTGTTTCATTGGCGTGAGCTCACATATGTTGTTGTGTCGATCAACTCTTCACATGTTGTATTTGCTCTTCCTTCATGTAGTTCTCCATTCCTAGATTAATTTCCTCCATGTAGTTCTCCATTCCTAGATTAATTTCCTTCATGTAGTTCTCCATTCCTAGATTAATTTCATTTACGCAATTTCCCATTCCTAGATTAATTTCATTTACGCAATTCAATTTCAATCATGTGTTTCAATTTCCTACATTATATTAATGATTCAATTTTAGTTGTGTGTTTCAATTTCATGCATTAGATTAATGATTCAATTTCATTCGTAGCTTAAACATTAGATTAGATTAGTTCTTATTCAATCTTGCATATACTTTGTGTGTGCTTCGTAATTTTACGAACCTCGGATTGACAAATTAGATAGTTGGGCAAGTACTACAACTCAATTAATACAACATTAGTTCGGCCCAATATAACGACAGTCGTTCCCTTGTTATGATTGTTGTTCCTTTTGCAAGTCATGTTGTTCATTTCAATGGAACAATTTTCGTTCCTTTTGTTTCAATTGTTGTCCCTTTGTAGGGGTTGCATCTCTAGAGGATGGGTATTTAAAACGAAAGGTAAAAACCTACGTAGGCAACAAGTAAAACGCTTGTGCCAGCGCCTACCTTCGGATGATGCATAAAGGTTATATTTTAGGACATCTTTAGAACCCAAAAACAAGTAATCACTAGATTTGGATGCCCAAGAGTTTTGATGAGTGACCAAGGCATGCACTTTATAAACAACACCATCAGTGCTATGACTGAAGAGTTTGAAGCCCATCATCAGAAGAGCACACCATATCACCCACAGGAAAATGGAACAGTTGAAGCATTCAACAAAATCCTGGAGAATGTGTTGACAAATATCTGTAACGTCAACATGGATGATTGGGACCGAAAAGTACCATCATTATTGTGGGCCTACAAGACTACGTGAAAAAATTTGATAGGGCACACACCATTTAAACTAGTCTATGGCCAAGAAGCAGTAGTTCCATTAGAATTTCTAGTACCAAGTTTTTGTGTAGCAACAATTACACAGATGACAGAATGAGGCATAGTACAACAAAATCTAAATCAATTAATGACCATGGAGGAAGATCATATCCTAGCAAGATTCTGCCAACAAGTTCAGAAATCTAGGAACAAAGCTTGGCATGATAGACACATCAAGAATAGAACTTTCAAGGAAGGTGACCTAGTACTGATGTATGACAACAAATCATTTCAGCACCCAGGAAATCTTAGGATGCATTGGTTAGGACCATACAAAGTAAAACATTTCACAGATGGAGGAGTTGTACAGTTGAAAGACTTATCATGCACAAAACTTAGAGGGATGATCAATGGGAGTCGACTGAAGCTATACAAGGACATTCGACCACCCACCGCGCAGTAAATAAAAAAAAAAGTGTTAAATAGTACTAGCAGAGGCAAAGTGCACTAAAAGAGACAACACACTTATGAATACAAACTCGGCGAGGAGAAGTACAACAACCACGTACAAAGGGAAAAAAGAGGGAAACAAAAAGATGACAAAAGTAGTACGAAAAGATGGAGTCAAGCGAAATTAAAGGATGGAAAGGACCGATGGGACGCCACATTAATCGCACCAACTAGAGACAGCAAGGTAGAGTAATGGAAAGTATGAAAGAACTGGAGGTGCATTGAACCCACAATTAAAGAAGTGTCCTCGACAAGCTTCATGGGATACCCATACAACACACAGATGGGGAAACAAAGAGTCCATTTGCAAAAAGAGAATAGACAAAGAGTGATAGAGGCTAAGGAGCACAAAGTGGAGCTCACAGAGGTCACCGAGACCATTCAAACTCAGCAAATGTTTGACATTCACCTCCATGGCACTACCAAAGTAGTTTTCGGAGATCGTCAATGTCGACGAAATCCCATCTCTAGACATAGCACCGGTGAACCCCACACTTGTAGTGGAAGAAACCCAACAGCCAGCACCAGAGAGCACAAACATAGATATACCGACAAAGGTACAAGAGCAGTAGAACCAGGATGCAGAAACCTTGAAGGAGGTGTGACCAGAGAACATCGAAGAAGTTCTGAAAGTCAATGGAATGATGACGAATTAGGAAGCAACAATCGAGACAGACTAGTTGCAAACCACCATGTCAAATCACTCACCAGAAGAAACAGTAGAGGAGGTCACAGGTTGCCCAAAAGGGTATCCCAAATCACAAACAATAGCTATTGGAACTTCGATCCAGACACCGCCGAAGAAAGACAAGAAGCAGGTACCTAGGTCAGCTCATAAGCACCCTGTCGCAGCAATTATTCTACTGCATATACTAGATGGGCTACGAGTGGGATCAGACTTGTTGGATCATATTGACAAGCTAAAATACCCAGACCATGATATAACAGATGCATACAAGTTTCTGAAATTTGCAAAGAGAGTGTACATGGAGACAGTGGGTGTAAATTCGGTTGGGGAACCAATTGGTCAGCCACTCCATTGGGGAACAGGGTTGGAGAAAACAAGAATCTTAGTTATGTTGGCTCTACCACATTTTGGCAAAGTTCAGTACACAGGTGCATGTGTCAAACAACTGTTAGCAGTCACACATGGTGGAGACATCTCATTGGACAAGCTCGTCCTGATAAACATAGATCTTATTGCAAACATAACAGGATTTCCATCCCAAGGCATGGATCCAGCGCAGTTTCTAGATGAAGAAACCAAGGAGAAATCCATAGCAGAAGAAATGAAGAATAAATATGGCACCGACAGGGGGACATGAGGAATTATTCTCAAGAGGATCAACGATGTCGCCACACAACTGGGCGCAAAAATATTAGCCTGTAAGTTGCTGAGAAAATTTTGCAGAGAGGAAGTTCCAACTGGGGTTGTTGCAGTTGCAGCTCAATGCGTCGAGGGAACCACAGTGAGCTGGGCACCATACCTATTGAATTTATTTCTAGATGACTGCAAGGATATGCAGGATCTAGGAACATAGTTTCACTATTCATGGCTAATCATGTTAATAGCCTTTATGGTATGGAGAGAACCAAGGTATGTAAATTTTTGTACTAGACCCAAGTCGAACCAGGGAGCGAGATACTTACTGCTGAAATCCATGTTGGATGTTAGGCACAAGAGGATGAATGAGTCCATATTTGAAGGATACCTACACAACTTGCAGGAGGCCATAAAAAACATGTGGAGAATATCACTAGAGGCTTTCGCGCGATATAGGGACATCGCCAGCTTCAAGGCCACACGACATACAATGTGGATACATGTGCAGAAGGATCCTGATAAAATAGTGGCTAAAAATGTGTTATTGTATCACAGAGGGTGACATCGACATGGTCATCAAAGACCGGGATGATGAGTGGAATATTCCAGTCCTCACCCAGGAATTGCTAGAAAGAACAACAAAAGAAGAGGCAGGGCAAGGAGAAACACAGCCTCACAAAATCCAAGTGCCCAAGAAATGAAGTACGGGCCAGACAAAAACAACATAGACAAACAAAGGCACAGCAAAGATGGGGACCTAGAAGGTGAAAATTGAGAATACGTAGCCAGCCAAAGAACAACAAAAACAGGCTGAGGTAGTGCAGTGGACCTCCCCAAGTCCTAACCCACAAGAACTAGGTGGGAATAAGAGGCCAACTATACAGATAGGAGGAGTGCTCAAGAAAACGAAGTCCTAAAGAACAACGCCAGAATATACGATCACGGACGACGATGGAGAAATTATAGCCCTAATGGTCCAGGATTGTCTAGCTGAGGATTTTGACAATGTTGTGCACCATAGGGATAGGATTCAAGAGGAGATGGCAGACATGCAGCAGTTCCTCAAGCATATCGGGGAAATATAGATAGTAGGCAACAACAGGGGAATAGAACCATCATCACCATAGACAGAGGAAAGAGTGGAAGAATAAGAACGAGATTCAGTCCATACAATACTAAAACCAAACACAACATTCCACATCACACCCAGTATGTTGTGCATGGACGATATCGTGGGGCAAACACCCCTAAAAGACTTATCTCAAATCCAATTGGTGCTGACACGAATGCCATCTATGGCACTACACAAGTTACAGGTTAGCATAAACCACGAGGTACAGTCTCATGCACATAAAAAATTATTTGAATGGCAGCAGGAAATAGAGAAGCAGGATGCATTGGAAATATTATATGAGTAGGATAAGTTTGATACCCAAGAGGAAAAGGGGCACAGGAAAGGATTGGAGCAGAAAGTGGAAAGAACCTACAAGAAGATTCCAAAGGCCGCCTAGGGGGAGGAAATCACAATAGCATAATAGATTGATCATATTTCTCAGGCAATTGATCAATACCAGAAGGAGATCGAGAACATCCGAGCAGAGCTCACACCCACTACTCCACCAACATTGAAGGAGAAAAGGAAGCAGGAAGCAGTAGCACAACTACAAGAGATAGAACAACATGTCAGCACAGCAACCGACTTATTTGATCAAGAAGCACAACTTTGAACAAAGTTAGAGGAGGATCAACGGGTCCAAAGGTGAGACAAGGAGGAAGAAAGGATCAACATAGTGATCCAAGACCTCAAGCATAGGCAGAAGAAAATGGCTATCACAAAGCTCATCAAAGGGGCGCGGGACATGAAGAAACTGTAGGCATAACTCACTACTGCGCAAACACAGAAACAAGAGTGACATGCTCAAATGGAACTACTGCAAGAGAGGGAATTACAAGTCCTAACCCAAGAAGAGGAAGCCAAGACACAGATAGCATAGAATCAGGAAGAATGCACAAAATTGGTCAATGACGAGGTTGTCGTCCAGATAGCGGCCAAACTCAAGGAGAAGACTATGCAGGCACAGACATAGGCAACAGAACTCAAGGAAAAGTTCTAGGTGATCACCAAGGAGATCGAGGAAGCACACAAAGGTTAGGTGGCTGAGGATGAGCCACATGTTAGTGTTGGGGGCCTATTAGAGGCATGTCAAAATGGAAAGAAAGATAAGGCAAGCCGAAGAGAAAAAGTAAGGTTTTTTTGGGAAAGAAAGCATGCACGAGGAAAGCGATGGTTGGAAGGAAGCACAGTATGCGCACATGCAAGGAAGACCTAATGACGGTAGGGTTAGGGTTTTGGTAATGTGTTGTAAAGGCTGAAGATCCAGAAAATGTATAAATATAGATACTTAGGTATCATGGAGGGGTGGGGGGATTGTTGTTGTTTTTGTTGTTTCGTAAGGGTCAGAATACGATAGAGATAAGTTGTTATTGTAGAAAGAGTTGTTGTAGCAAACTGCTATGTGATATTTTGTTGTATGATCTATTATGTATAAGTTGTTGAGCTAGAGAGGACGAAGGAGGGTAGATCTTGAGGGTTAGATCGTAGGTTGGGGAGCCTGGTGCGATCTAGTTCACCTCATATAGATCTTACCCAAATGTGAAGGATTTTAAGCATGTGGTGTCGTAGTAACAGAGAGAGTATAATAAAAGAGATGAGAGACAAATCTTTGTGGACATAGCCCAGGAGGGGGTGAACCATGGTAAAATCTATGTTATGTGATGAATGCATGCATATCTTTATTGTCTTCAGTAGTTATTCTTATCCTTAATGAATGAGTTTTTATATTTCCTTATTATTAATTAATAACACTACTTTTCATTTACTATTTATAGTAATGGTTCAATTTACAGCTCCCATATATCACACTCAATCCTAGGCTGTAAACATATGAGTCTTACAACCACCCATTAAAGCTATCTCAGGTGAGACTGCGCAGCGCATTCTGTGTGTTGTGTTTCCTTCTGGTTTACCAGGGGGGGCAATAGTTTTAGAGGATTTTTTGGAAACCCGAATAGACATGAACCCTGGGTCAATACAAACTCAATCAGAACATAAAAGTAAGTAAGAGTAAAACCAACAGTTATACATATCATTGAGGAGTTGAACAAGCTTAATTAATCTCTCATGTGATTATTTTCAATCTTGATCAACAAGTTAATTGAATTTCTAAATAACAACGTTTAAACCTTGATGAGACTTGGGCAACCTCTCTTTCATTCACATTTGTCTTATAATAGAAAATGATGTTTCAGTACTCTTTATAAAGGGTTTATCATTTGGAAGTGAACTTATTAGGCTCTCTTGTTTTAAAATTGAATTCATGGGAATACTTGGAGCTCATATTGAAACAAGAAGTTAATGGATGGGATTGGAGTACTCTTTATAAAGGGTTTATCATTTGGAAGTGAACTTATTAGGCTCTCTTGTTTTAAAATTGAATTCATGGGAATACTTGGGGCTCATATTGAAACAATAAGTTAATGGATGGGATTGGTTTTGCAATAAAACTAGTCCAATATTATTATAATGATGTGATTAAATTGATGATTATTGAAGTGGACTTTCCTTAAAATTCTAACTAGTTCTCAATATTAAGTATGGATTGATTATGCACATGTAACTATTTCATGGGAATTCTTATTTTGATACTTATTAGACTTGTGTTGTATTTTTTTTTAAAGGTGTATGCTTTTGTTGTATTGTTATTAACATCAAAAAAGTGTTACATTGTGAAATATAGCAATAACATATATGTCATAATCTAATGAAATAGATGATATTATTATATGTCCTAACATATAATTCCCCAACAAAAAATAAAAAGAAGCATTGACATTTTTAAATCAAAAGAGAGCATGCCCATGACCAAGCCCAAGGACGCCTACACCAACCCCATCTCACCTACAAATGAGAGAAAGTAACCACTGGGATTGAACCTATGATATAGTCTAATCCCACTTGTACAGGAGACATGATTGTCATTGGTATTGATCCCTACCCACTAAAACAGAGACATGATTGTCATTGGGATTGAGCCCCACCCACTTCTTGATGGAGTTGTTAGGATTGTGCTTGACTCACCTACCATTGGGAGGTGATGGGTTGTGAAAAATGGACCTACATGTAGATTAAAATAAGACATAAATAAAAAGGAGAAGAACATATAAGGATCCCACCATTAGAACCGAAGCAAGTGATCACTATGAATTTTTTATTTAGGGTAAATTATACTCATCATTTCAATATAGGGTAAATTTGTATCATTATAAATTTGCATCAGTTTAGGGTAAATTTGTAGCAATCACTGCATAAGTTCCAAGCCAAGTCTCTACCACATAAGAGGATTTCTTGTTTCCACCAATGTCTTCATTTATGATTTCTTTGAATTCACAATAGATATTCATGATGAAGGGAAATCATATACGTTTCAACATTGTTCATAAATCTTCTAAGAACATCAATCCAAGATCATTCCAACAATGTAGCATAGGGAGTAGGTAACTCTACTACAACCACATCCATGGATATCTAAATTTTATATGGTTAATATCTCATAAGATAGAATCTTTGATTTCATCCAACATTAAGATGGGATGAGATTCGATTACATAAACATTGTAGTGTCCCCAAGGACTAGCCCCGTTACAGATCATGTTATATGCAAAGAATTGTAAATGTGTTCTATAGGCTGGTGAGCCAAGTTTTGCATAAGTTGTAGGCTTATGTGTTTTGATAGGCCAGGGAGCCTAAGTGTTGAAGGCTAGGAGCCTGTTGATGTACTTGTATGTATACAGATCAATTAATAAAATATAAACACCGCCAGTGCAGACCGACCACGATGAATGAGTGATGGGGGACTGAGCGTCCACAGAGTGGGCAAGGAATTAGGGGATGGAAGGTGGGAAAGGGGCTGAGTGTTGAGCCTAGGGGCTAAGCCTAGGGGGCTTAGGCCTGGAATAATATTTTAATATTATTTCCAAAAGAGCCATGTGCATATTATTTTATCCTAAGTCCTTGGAAGGACATGTGATTTCCCAAGTGGTGGGAGGAAGGCATACGGATGGAACGCATGCAGTTTCCAGGGTGACAAGTGTCAACCCTGGTGCATGCAAATAAATCCAATGTAGTAATCCATGAGGGGGGTTCTGATCCATTCGATCTGACTGTCCTAGGGAGAGCCATGGAAGCCATCTGCCAGAATACCCTGGTTTAACTCTGAAAGTCGTAAAGCCTGTGGTTGTCCAAAGAAACTGTGTGCACCCTGTCCAGAGCTGGGGAGTCTGTGCGTGTCTCCGGGAAAACCCATGTGCGCATTCCCTAAATGAGAAGCCTGAGCTGAATTGAGTGGAAGTATCTTTGTTATTCGGGAAAGCTGAGCTAGCCTGTGTGTGAAGTCCCTATTTCAAAATCATCTCGTGAGATTATCCTATGACCGCTGAACCGTTTTGGGAAGAATTTGTCTGTGTTTCCCATGGATTGTTGTGACCACGCAGTACTGGACTGCGTGAGGCTTGTTGGCCTGTGAGCGACTCCTCCAAGTGAGAGAGTGCACAGAGGGAGAAGAGAACTCCTGGAAGGAACCCTGTAGATGTCATAGAGCCCGGAGAATTCCGGTCTGGTCTGTTCCTGTAACCCAAGGTAAGGGAGACTGGCAGTCGAAGGACTGTCTAGGTGACAGAGAAGGTGCACTCTCCTGGGGTGGAACAGGCATGTGGGGAATGAGGGTTTGTGGGAAATGAGTGTGGGAGATTCCTGGGAGAGCTTTCTTCCTGGTGATGTGTATGTGCTATCTTCCCTGTAACCTCAGCCTAGCCTAGGATTCCTTGCCTTGGGGTGGAGCTCGGTCCCAGCTTGGGGGTGACCCACTGTTGAGTTGATGAACAGTGTGGTCTAAGGCTGGGAGGTTTGTGGAAGGCCTGCACTTGGTTGGTGAATTCTACAGCTGTTCAAATATAAGTATCTGAATTATGTTTTTATCACATTGGCATGATTGTGTTGTTCATGTATCATGTTTTCCACTGTGTAAATGAGTTACTGTGGAATGTTATGGAATGTTTAATTATAGCAGTAACTAGATATGTTTCACTCTGTAATTTAAATGTGTTTAATTGTGTTAAATGCATGCGTTGATAATGTCTGTACAAATTATGTAATCATTCATGTATAGAATGGAAACGGAGAGGTTTGGAAACCTTGGTAGTGAAAGGGTACACTACAAATTGGTATCAGAGCTAAGGTTTCGACACTGAGCCTAGATGGACCAGTTGAGTGGTCTTTGGACCGAGGGTGAGAGGAGAAATTGTGTTTGGAGGACCAATTTCGGACCTTGGTTTGCGCCGAAGCGTCAAGGAGATACTTGACGAGTTTTTAAGCTCAGGATGTTTAAGCAGTGTTGTGAAACCGCAGTTGGTATGGTCTATGACCACAGGGAGACAGGTCTCTACACCAATGGTGTTACAACCGTTGGATCTGTTCGGAAGGGAGGGCGAACCATTGTAACCGTCAGATCTGGAGAATGTGCACAACGTTTAAAGCCTTTGGATACTGCACAGGATTTTAAACTTGAGAGGATCATGAGTCGTAAGATCCCTGTGGGATTACCCGTCAATCGTCTGAGTTGACAGAAGTTGCGCAGGACTTAAGTCCTCATGGGTAGAGGAGAAGTCCCGGAGAGGTGTCGGGATTTTAGAATTCAAGAGAATTGAGAGCTTGTGAGTCTCGAAACACCGAAGAAATCATAGCCGTAGGATCTCAAGGAGGACACGTGTCAGAGTCCTGGAGAGAGTCAGAAATCAGAGAATTGGAGTTCTCGAGTACCTAGGAATCTCGTCACACGGAATCGCGATCCGCGATTTCATGATAAGATCTAGACCGTTCATATTAGGGAACACGTGGCAGAGATCTGCCATCGGGGAAAGTCCCAACAAGGAGTAAGTCCATCGGTGTTTGAAGTTCATCGGGAAATCGGGAACCCCGGTGACGAGTGAGTCATACACTTTGAAACTCCGAACCCCGAAACCGCGATAAGCAGTCGATTACGGTCACGGGGTAGAGGTCACATGGACCTGACTTAACCACGAAGGGTTAAAGAAAAAGGCGTGTCGGCATATCGGGAATCAAGATATCGGAGATCCCGGAAGCAAAGGTTTCGTGCATTGGAAAATCGCGATACGCGATTTCCCGATAAGGCCTAGGAGCATGGGGCCACATTGATTGTCAGGAGGACAGGTGGCAGATTTTTAGCGATAGGCAAAAGGACTGTTGACAAGTCAACGACTGGGACCCATCGGGGATCCCGTGAGCATATGAGCATGACATTGAAACCGCCAAAACCCGACGAGGTAGGGTGGAGGTCTTATAGTATGGTCATGTGGACCAGAGGCTGAGCTAGCTAGCCAGTGTAAAAGCACATCAGGAATCGAAGGATCGGAGGTTTTGAATGCATGTGCATCGCGACATCACAAATTCTGAAACCCCGATAAGAGGATTGATCACGGTCATGGGAAGTGGTCGTATGGTGAGGCTATAGCCCGGAGGGCTAGCACGGACGGAGTCCATCGGAAATCGGGAAATTGGGGATTTCGCTGTCAAGCGTTTTGGCACATTCAAATTTGTGAAACCCCAAACCCTGATAAGGGAAAAGGTTGGGTTCATGAGTCAATGGTCACATGATGTAGAGTCCATAGCAGGTTCTACCTGTAAAGGTAGCGCATCGGGAAATCGGAAATCGGGGATTCAACCCACCAGAACACTGTCGGTTTCAAAATCCCGATAGAGGTAACCCCGATAGAAGGAAGGGAGACCTCGAAGAGTTCTCTGTGGGAGGAAAATTTTTCGATAAGGAAATAGGAGAATTTCAAGAAAACCCAAAAAAAAAAAAACACAGAGACAGACAGAGCTCAGAGAAATTGTGAAGTTGAAATGTCTTTCGTTCTTGTTCGTATTAATTATAAACGTTGTGGGTTATTCATGAAGTTTAATGGCCTGACAATTTTTGAATTGGATTGCACAGTGCATGTTCAGAATACAATAGAGGCCAAACTCCAGTTAATCAACGTCGAATATGGAGTGGGGAAGAGTGCAAATTACCCTTGAAATGGAAGACGAGCGGGAAGGAAAGGATGTTAACCTAGGAGTCGAAGGATCGAACTCTAATGGGAATGGAAAGGAGATGGATAAGGAAGGACATATAATGAAAATCCTTGAAGGATTGCAAAGAGAGGCCAAGGAGCATCGAGCTGATATCCAAAAGCTCATGAAAGTCAAGGATCGACAAGGGAAATTAAACTTAAGATTCTTGCAGGGTCTGGAAAGAATAGAGAAGAAACTTGAGAAAGGAAGAGACTCAAGTACAACGGAGAGTCGCAGAACCCATGGTAGAAGAAGTAGATCGAGGAGTGGTATCCAACGTCACAGTCGCTCCCAAAAACATTCGGACAGGGAGACACATAGCATTTCGAGCTCGTCCCCTACCAGAAAACATCAAAAATCTGGAAGGGAGGAATTGAAAGGAGAGATGAACAAGATTAAGCCTCCAACATTCAATGGAGAACATAAGAAGGAGGAAGATGCTGAGACATGGTTGTTGGGCATGAAGAAATACTTCCAGCTGCAGAATTATTCTGCCCATGCAGAGGGAAGAATTGCAATGTACCAGTTGAAAGGAAAAGCGTCCATGTGGTGGGAT
>ML780532.1:284082-305726 GCA_009831015.1 Picea engelmannii | reverse complement strand
TTCATATTAGTTTGTCCTTTGACTAAAAATATTTGCATAATATCTATTGTTGGAACTAGGGAACTAAAAACATTGATTTTTATATAATAAAAAATACCATATATGTCATGATCTTATTGGATAACAGATTGGAGGTCTTATTGTCGTCTTCACCATTCCCAATGTTTTATATGTTATCATATCCAAATTTTTTGGTCATATATGGTCTTTCTAAAAAAAAAAATTTCTTGAAATGTTTGGATATCCAAAGTTTTAAAGATAGAGAGTCATTTTTTTATTAGTTGACTTCATATTAGTTTGTCCTTTGAATAATTGTTTTTTTTACATAGCCTCTATTGTTCGAACTGTTGTTACTAATTTTTTTTATTGTTTATTAGTATTATTTGTTTGTATTTGTATTGAAAAGTTTACATACTGAAGGTTTAGAGCATTGAAACTTTTTTTGAGGTTCTTGAATAGGCCTTACAGCTTAAATGTTTACATAGGGCGAGTGTTGGATCATGTTGTCATTGATGCCAATGGTTTGATTGATTGATGTCAAGTGATTGATTGATGTCAAAGGATTGATTGATTGATTGATGATTGATGAACAATGTATATGTATTGTCCTTGATGAGAATGATAGATGTCAAAGTGGAAACCAATTGATAAATATGGATCGTTGATATGATGCATAGATGAAGATGGATCAATAAGTTGTCATTGATACATGATGATGCATAGTTTGTTTGATGAAAAGATGACTCATTATTGTCTTATCATGATTGATAAGGTGCACAAATGGATGAAATCCAAAGTGGTCCCCTTATGGTGAAATCCCTCACAGGAAGACGCTTTGCGGATTAAGTTATCCTAGAAGAATGGTTGGAGGACCCATGCTTGTATGTGGAATAATGAGATGAAGATCAATGAAGTTGTTGGTGAAACTATCCTATATGTATAGTGCTTGTCATGCCATTTCTGGTGGTATGTGGAATGTCACATAACTCCTCACGATTTGAGAGTTATGGCCTTATGAAGTTGGAGAAACCCCATATGAAGACTTGAAGCCCCCAAGGTCAAAGAAGTAAAAGTGACATAAAAGAAGAAATAAATAGTTAAATGATAAAGAAGTGAAAAAATCAAGAAGGAATATTTTAATGATAATATATTGGAGAAATTTCTATTTATGGAAAGTGGTTAACCCTAAAATAAGGAAAATGGGTTAAGTGACCTAGAGATGAAAGTATAAATAAGAAGCTAGGATCTCTTGTGAAGTGTACATTTTTGTGGATCAATGAAGAGCTTCTTGTGATATTATCTTGTGGAGTATTGATAGAGAGCTTATTTTGAGAGCATATTTAGTGTGGATCTCTTGAGCATGATTGAAGATCTATTCTGAGGAAGAAAGCGAGAGGACGATCTCATGAACGCATCAAAGTTTCGGAAATGTCATAGATCTTGACGGAAAAAGTCTCAGAGCTCCAGAAAACCTAGTTTCTGAGGTATACGCGGGTTGTAATGGGTCATGGAGTGTATACACGCGGGTTGTATGAGGATAGGGCATGTACAGTGGATGGAATGATGAAGACTTGTGTTTGAGCTAGTGCCAATCTCTTGGATGATGAAGAAGGTTCCAGATCTTCATTCTATGGGCTCAGATCTAACATTGAGACATTGGTATGATTACATTATTATCTTGATGGATACTATTGTTTAATATGTTTTGAATGCTTAGGGAATTCTTGATATGGATTCTATGATGTGGTTTAGTTTGGTTGACTTGGTTGATGGAGTGAGAAATACTCTTGTGATTCAGTGGTGACATGATTGCTATGGTATACTAGTTGTTTATACATGTTTGAGATAGCATTCATATTGATTTATTGTGGAGCATGAGCAAGATATTGGAGAGCTTGGAGATGTTGTGACTGGTTGGTGGTCAAATTGGACAGTCATATACAGAAAAGAATGATATATTGATTGCAAAGAATCTGAGTTGATCCTGAAGGAAAACCCCTAACAAATCAGAAGGTATACGCAAGTTGTTGTATACATTGGACGCATGCATACGTAGGCTGTAGTGAGCCAGAGCACACACACACGCTGGTTTCACTACTAACAAGTCACATACCTATTGATAGATTGACATCTGTTGAGGATTGTTGCCTCATCTCAGTTGGTGTTGAGGGTGTAAACTGAGTCTTGCATTATAGATTTGTTGCTCTTGTAGAGTTGTACTCTATTCAGTTGTTGTTGGAAAACCCTCAGATTGTTGTACATAATAAAAAGAAAAATTGTACATAAATATTGTGTTATTTGTGTTCATTGTGGTGATGACTTGTTGATGACATATTGCTAATATATGTTCACATCTAACTGGTTATAAATGATAGCAATGGGTAATGAGTAAATATTGAATATTAACTAAGGTGTTTTGTGTAAGAGGAAAGTTTTGGGAAAAAGAGCCCCACACTCATTCACCCCCCCTCTAAGTGTGGTAGGTGTGTCCAAAAATTGGAGTCAGAACATGCCTTCACTACAAGCCTTAACAAGATTGAAGGAGATACATAGACACACAAATGGATGATGAATTTCCAATCCTTAATGAGGATAAATATTATACTTGGAGAATAGAGATAAGATTATATTTGAAGACAATAGGAGAAACTATTTGGAAGGTAGCCATTGATGGATCGGTTCCCTTGAAGAACAAGTTAAATTTTGCAGCTCAAAGGGAAGGAAATAAGAATGATGCATTGGCTCTCAAGACCATTCTTAGTGGACTCCCAAGCCCTATCAAAGAAATCATGGGACAATGCACTTCTGCCAAGGATCTATGGGTAAAGCTAGAGGAAACATATCAAAGCAAGAAGGAGAAGGAAGATATTGAACATCACTCCATCAAGATCACTAAACGTAAAGAATCTCCAAAAATTATTGAATGCATTATTTCAAAATGTGATTTTGAAACATTTTCAAGTGAAGATAAAGAATCAAGTGATGATAGCACAAAGGAAGTTCTTGAGGACATTTCAAATGAAGGTAAATAATTATGTGTTGGTATTGGCAAAAAGGAAGATAGTGAAGATATTTCAAATAAAGGTAAAGAACCCTCAAAAACCCTTGATTGCAATGATGATAACGAATTTTTCTCTAAAAGTGAAGAAGAATATGTAGAAACAGTTTGTGTAAAGTTTGATGGTAATTATCCCATGAAAAAATCTATTAAAACTTCAAAAGGAAGTTGAAGAGGGTTTATATAGATATAGAAGTGATCATTATTATATAGACTATAACTATCTTTCGGATACCACTAAGAAGTTTCTTAGGATAATTGTAAGGCACATCTTGAAACTAAAGGAAATGATCAAGGAACAAGAAGAGAGCAATAAGACTCAATTAGAAGAAAAGGAAGAAGAGATCACAAGACTAAAGAATGGAAAAGAAGATATGAATGTCGATGATGAGATGAGCAAAAGTTTTGAAACCATTGTCCATCTCAAGACCCAAATTGAAGAAGCCAAAAGAATAGAGGAACTATTGAAGAATCAAATAAATGAAAAGGAAGAGTCATGTTGTAAGTTAGAAGATGAAATTGTTGACCTTAGAAAGAAAGTATAAAAGTCAAACAAATTCTTGAATAGATCACGAATCTTGGATGAGATCTTGGAAAGTCAAAGATCACCACTTGATAAATCAGGTCTTGGATACAAACAAGAAGCTACATATGCTGAAGAAAGAACCTCAAATAAGCATGAGGTAAGTCCATCAAAGAAGGAAGACAATGTTGCAAAACAACCATCTACACAAGGAAAAGAAAATTCCAAAAGAACAAAGCAAGGAAGACATCAAGAAGCTACTTTTGGGACACCAAAGCAAAGGTATGAAAGTATTTTTCATGGGCATTGTTATTCATGTAATGGATATGGTCACAAATTGTTTGAGTGCAGATCTTATGAAAGGAGATATAATGGAATATTTTATAACACCATGAGGTGTTGGAGATGTGATCAAGTAGGACACATTGTTGTTCACTATAATACCATGAGATGCTACAGTTGTAGTGGATTTGGCCACAAATCCTAGGAGTGTTGGAACACAAGAAGAAATTCCATGATGAGGACTTCACATAGCATGTCTAGAAGAAGGAATGAAGTAAAAAAGGGAGACATATTTGAAAAGATGGATTCTCAGAGCTCAAGTTATGAGAATCAAGAACCTCTACAGAAGTGGGTGAAGAAGACAAAACATCCAAAACAGGATGAAAGACTGAAAGAGAGTTCAAGTGTGTTATCCACAGAGGCTTATGTGGGTGACAGTGGTATCAGTCGCGTACATACGCAGGCTGAACTTGAATAGGTCACGTACATATGCGAGTTGTTGTGCAACAGACTGTGTATATGTGGTAAATCCTTGGGAAAAGGCAATGCACATGGATGGCAGCTTGATATGTTGGTATAAATCAGTGTTGTAGAGTTTAACATTGTTTATTGCAGGTTCTGACATTGTTTTCTATAGTTTTTCATGGTTATATGTTAGATCATGTAAGGTGACGATGTAAAATAAATCTTGGGTGCATGGAACTAACCCATGAGTATGAATTGATGTTGATCTGTTGGGGTACATGGCTGGTGCATATTTGAGTTTAATTGATATATATTATGATGTATTATTGAAAGCATATGATGGATATCATGGTGCATGCATTTTTCATGTGGTTGGGCTACATATTGAGACATGTAGTTGGCGAGTTGAGTTGATAATCATGTTGTACATCATTGGGGAGTCACAACTTTTTGATTCATGGTTGATATACTTGCTTAATGAAAGTGATGATGCATGATGGTACACTCATAAATGGTATTTATTTGGCATATACATAGATGCACATGGTTGGCACATTTGTAGATGCACATGTTTGCATATGGTGGATACATTCCATGGATGATATATGTTGACGTACATGGATGTTGTGCATGATGTACTTGGTTGATATCTTGTTCATAATTCTCTATTTCACTGATGAAATAACCTTTGTTTGATGATTGTTGGTATAGAATGCGTTTGATGCATGAACAGGTCCAAGGATCATTATATGGTAGCATATTGAAGAGAAGATAGGGGGAGACATACCCATAGGGGGAGTCATTCTTCTTCCCATGATTCTAGGAGGAGATATTTATCAGATGCACATGTAGAAAAGAACTCTATATTTGAAGAAAGAGAACAAAGGCATGATTCCAGGAGGAGTGATGGTCACAAGGAAAGCATCCCCAAGAGGCAAATGGCCCTTTTCCATTGATGTGAAAGGGGGAGAGATAGTCACATTGATGTGATTGATGATTATTGATTGAGAGAGATAGTCACAATTGGGAGAGATAGTCACATTGACTATTTCTTATGTGATTGATGTTTACTAATGGGGAGAGATAGTCATATTGACATGATTGATGACTATTGATGTAGAGCATGCCTTGTATACATGTTTGACATCAATAATTGGTAATTGGTTTTGACATCAATGTTGGTATTGTCATCAATGCCAAAGGGAGATATTGTTGGATCATGTTTCCATTGATGCCAATGGTTTGATTGATTGATGTCAAGTGACTAATTGATTTCAAGTGATTGATTGATGTCAAAGGATTGATTGATTGATTGATGATTGATGAACAATGTATATGTATTGTCCTTGATGAGAATGATAGATATCAAAGTGGAAACCAATTGATAAATATGGATCATTGATATGATGCATAGATGAAGATGGATCAATAAGTTGTCATTGATACATGATGCTGCATAGTTTGTTTGATGAAACTATGACTCATTATTGTCTTATCATGATTGATAAGGTGCACAAATGGATGAACTCCAAAGTGGTCCCCTTATGGTGAAATCCCTCATGGGAAGATGCTTTGTGGATTGACTTATCCTAGAAGAATGGTTGGAGGACCCATGCTTGTATGTGGAATAATGAGATGAAGATAAATTAAGTTGTTGGTGAAACTATCCTAGATGGATAGTGCTTGTCATTCCATTTCCGGTGGTATGTGGAATGTCACATAACTCCTCACGGTTTGAGAGTTATGGCCTTATGAAGTTGGAGAACCCCCATATGAATACTTGAAACCCCCAAGGTCAAAGAAGTCAAAGTGACCTAAAAGAAGAAATCAATATTTAAATGATAAATAAGTGACAAAATCAAGAAGGAATATTTAAATGATAAAATATTGGAGAAATTTCTATTTATGGAAAGTGGTTAACCCTAAAATAAGGAAAATGGGTTAAGTGACCTAGAAATGGGTTAAGTGACCTAGCAGATGAAAGTATAAATAAGAAGCTAGGATCTCTTGTGAAGTATACATTTTTGTGGATCAATGAAGAGCTCCTTGTGAGATTATCTTGTGGAGTATTGATGGAGAGCTTCTTATGAGAGCATCTTTGGTGTGGATATCTTGAGCATGATTGAATATATATTATGAGGAAAAAAGCGAGAGGAGGATGGCATGGACGCATCAAAGTTTTGACAATGTCAAAGATCTTGATGACAAAAGTCTCGGAGCTTTAGAAACCCTAGTTTCTGAGGTAAACGCGGGTTGTAATGGGCCAGGGAGCATACACACACGGGTTGTATGAGGACAGGGCGCGTACAGTGGATGGAATGATGAAGACTTGTGTTTGAGATGGTGCCAAGCTCTTGGATGATGAAGCAGGCTCCAGATCTGCATTCTATGGGCTCAAATATATCACTGAGACATTGGTATGGTTACATTACTATCTTGATGGATAATATTGTTTGATATGTTGTGAATGCTTAGGGAATTCTTGATATGGCTTCTATGATGTGGTTCATTTTGGTTGATTTGGTTGATGGAGTGAGCAGTATTCTTGTGATTTAGTGGTGACATGATTGCTATGGTATATTAGTTGTTTATACGTGTTTGAGATAGCATTCATATTGATTTATTGTGGAGCATGAGAAAGCTATTGGAGAGCTTGGAGATGTTGTGACTGGTTGATAGCTAGATTGGACAGTCAGAGACAGAAGAGAATGATATATTGATTGCATATAATCTGAGTTGATCTTGAAGGAAAAACCCTAAAATTTCAGAAGGTATACACAGGTTGTTGTATACACTAGTCGCGTGCATACACGGGCTGTAGTGATCCAGAGCACGTACACACACTGGCTGCACTACTGACAGGTCATGTACCTGTTGACAGATTGACATTTGTTGAGGATTCCTGCCTCATCTCAGTTGGTGTTGAGGGTGTAACCTGAGTCTTGCATTATAGAGTTGGTTCTCTTATAGAGTTGTACTTTATTCAATTTTTGTTGGAAAACCCCGAGATTGTTGTCCATAATAAAAAGAAAAATTGTATATACATCTTGTGTTCTTTGTGTTCATTTTGGTGATGACTTATTGATGATTTATTGTTGATATATGTTGTTGATATATGTTGACATCTAACTGTTTATAAATTACAAGAATGGGTAATGAGTAAATATTGAACATTATCTAAGGTTTTTTGTGTAAGAGGAAAGTTTTAGGAAAAAGAGCCCCACACTCTTTCACCCCCCCTCTAAGTGTGGTAGGTGTGTCCAACAGCGAGGTCCTAAAACAGGCCTGACAGCTTAAATGTTTGCATACCTCGAGGCCCTTAGACAACTTGACAGCCTTAAATGTTTACCTAGATAGGCTTCTCAGAGTACATTTTTCCTCGAATTTTTCCATACAATGTTGCAGTGAATTTGGACAAAATTGTTGTCCACCGCTAGTTGATGTTGTTTGGTTCAACTTTGCAAGGTTGGGGACCTGCGCCTGTAGTTGGACCTGTTGGTTCTTATTGGTTTCTTTTGTTTACTTCAACTTTGCAGGGTTGGGGTCCTGCATTCGCAGTTGGATCTGTTTTTTTTTTACTTTGTAGGGTCCATGTGTTGCACCCACAATTCGACCTGTGATTTTTTCGTTCATCGTTTTAGAGTAAGTTTCGATGCCATAATTTCATTTTCTATTCGTTATCTGTTGTTCATTGTTTTCATTTTGCAAGTAAGAATGTTTGATTATTTCTACTGGCATGTTCGTCATATTTTTTCAGTTCCTTCTGTGCTTGGACTTCAGTTTGGTAATCATTGGAGATATTTTTGTTGTTTATTGGTTCAGTGGTTGTTTCTTGTTCGCTGGTTCGTTGGTTCGTTGGTTGTTGCCTGTTTTTGTTTGGCTGAAGTTTACGAGTTTGAGGCCATAGGGCTGCAGTTAGGCCTGTTCGTGCTTGCTCGTTGGTTTGTTGCTTGCTATTTTATTTTGTTTACTTCATCTTTGCAAGGTTGGGGTCCTGCGCCGGTAGTTGGAGTTGGTTTTTTTTTTTCCACTTTGCAGTGTTCAGGTCCTGCACCCGCGAGTGGACCTACTGTTTTGTTGTTTGTTGTGTCTGGAAAAGTCGATATATGTCGCATGTTTAGTGCCCGCCTATCCTGCTATTAAATTTTGCTCCAATTTTTTTTCCTTGTTCTGGACCATACCTACATGTCTTTTTAAAATGTTCTTGTGGAAGAAAAGGATATTGAGATGGTTCTACCAAGAGTGGTGTTCCGTGTATTTCAAATTGCAGTATTCATTTTCTATGTTGTTTGGTGTGCAACATTGCTAACACAATCAATGTGTTCTGAAATGCATCACACCATTTACATTTGGACGAAACCATTATCATTCTAGGATACTTCAGTGTTGACATGATACAAAATAGTGGCATAAGAAATGATTGGACAACTACATATGAAATTACAATGTTCGTTGTCTTTTTGTTAAGACAAATCATGTGCAAAACACACTTTTTAACCATATATGGTGAAATGTGTCGATATCATAATACAACCTCTTTATCCTCTTCACAGAATGGTGTGACCACGATACAATTTGTCTTGTACTTGAAATATGGTATGTACACCAAAGATAGTGAAAAATTATATTTCCATGTCTCGAAGCATATATGGATACTTTTCCAGAGAAAACCAAAATCATTTAGCTATGGTCATGCAATTTCTTAATATTTTGTGGCTTGTAATATATTTTGGGCAGGAAAAAAATTTATCTAATCACAACCATGGATCGATAAAAGAAAAGGTTCATGTTTCTAAATGTCTTTTATTCTATTCGTTGATTCTCATTTAGTGTATGTACATATTAGTTGTTCTCCTTTGCATACCGGCTTCCATTCATGTTCATTGTATTTTGTGTGTTCCCACATTAAAACAAACAAAATAGCTGCAGAAAACAAAGGAGTCTTAACTGCAGTGGTTGAAGAGGAGATACAAAGGTACATGCTTGTACCGTTATTTCATATTCCGTTGTTTTGTATTTCATTTATTACCTGTATATTTGTTTACCTAATTTATTGTATGTAGATATTGCGTACCTTCCTACATAATAACTTATCTTCATGTCCTTTGTATTTCTTGTGCCGCTACATTGAAAAAAATTGAACTCTGTTTATTTATTTTTACATGTCTTCCTCCATACTAACTTCCTTCATGTCCATTGTATGTTTCCTACATTTCTACATTTAAACAAACAGAGTGGCTGGAGAGGACGATGGACTCTTTGTCGCGAATGTAGAGGAGGAGTTACAGAGATGCATACCTATACTCTTATTTCATATTACAGTGTTTAGTATTTCTCTTATTGTTTGTGTATTTGTTCTACTTCTTTGCACCATTTTTTACTATATGTATATACTATGTATATTTCTACATAATAACTTATTCTCATGTGAATTGTATTCTCTTTGTTGTTGCATTGAAATAAATAGAATTGTATTTCTTTCTTTTACATGTCTTTCTTTCTTACCTTCATGTCCACTGTATGTTCAACATTGCTACATTGAAAGAAATGGATTGTTTGGATAGGAAGATGAATTCTTATATACCACAGCAGAAGGGGTTGTGGTACAATCTTCGAAAAGGTATACCAACTGTGCTGGTAAATCAAACATACAAAAAGGGTGGGGACATATAATATTGGACTAGAAAATGATGATTTGGAAACAATGGGCCTTTGTTGATACTTCCCGCTTCGAAACATTTCCCTCCCCATTTCTAATTTTTCCACTTTCTATTATCCCTTTTTTTCCCCTCTTCTATACTTACCTTTTCTCGTCTACTTTCGCTTTCTGGTTGCTTTTCTTAGTCATATTTTCAAAAATGTCTAGGTGCGCGGGTTGGTAGACTCACGGGTTCACATTTATAGTCATGCTTCTACCTCATTCCATACTTAGCCACTTTTTCGATTGCAGGTTCCCAGGCTAGCGGGTTCAATATTGCGCCTCTAGCTTCAGAGGTTCTGCGATATACAAATTGGTCGTTGTACCCCCCCATCATGCCCTATTTATTGTTACATATTTTTGCAATCAAAAAATCTGAGGCATACAATTTGATCATCGGGTCCTCATGTTTACTGAGTATCCCTTGACACCCTATTTTGTATTCCATCTCCTTTGACCCTGTATGTTACATTCAGAACAATTATGGAGAATATACAATGCATATGATTATTTAATCCTTCTAATTTTCATCTACACATGCTTCCATCAGAAAAGTTTGACTAGTGACATGGCCATTAGTAGTCAATCATCGCAAACATCAATAGACTGAAAAGGCCAAAGGTAAATATGCATACATTTTGTTCCTTATATGTTTACCAAACAAATATCGTCATCTATTCATTCATCTATGCCATGGTGAATATTTTGATGTCATCTGCAACACATACTTTGGAGTTCATAAGAAGTATCAACAAGTGCAATCAATACGTCGAACATAGTGCAAGTTTCGCAGACTAAGAGGTCTAGTTGAAAAACTATGGCTCCATACTTCATCCAAGTTGTGCGTCTACTTGTACATTTATGCCAGGAAAAAAGAAAATAAAAAAAATAATGCAGACTACCATTCACATTACTTTTCCTATTCAAAAAATGTCACCACGTCTAAACTTGTAACACTCAAAATACTATCAATAGAGGGCTTGAACAACCATCAAATTGGACAAGTGTTCGTCGGGGACATAATGGTCGTCTATATCACCTACTTGGACAAGGAAAACAAAACTAGATCCATTATGTGTGCTAACATGAAAGACAACGAGGCCCTGATGACAGTCACACTGACTATTCCCACACAAATTCTCCAGAAACATGCAAAAAATATATTTCTAGGTAATGGGATGTCCATTGCAAATTTTAATATATTTCCCAAAATAGTATATGACCGTGGTGATTGTGATCAGATTATATTGCTCAGCGAAACAAGTATTATGGAAAAAATTCTCGCTATTTGTTCAGAATATCATTTCATCCCAGACACAACTATCAGCCAACTTGCACAGAGCAACAACATTTACCCAATCGGAACCATTGGTGTAGCTATCACACTCGCAAGAAAACTTGGCTCGCAACACATTCTCCATATAAAAGATGGAGAGTCAGAAAACAACAAGGCAATGGTACCTCTCTCCATATCCAGTTTTGTCCTTTACTTTCACATGCCATTGTATGTCAATTATGTTACACAACTATTGCATTGTTACATGTTGCAACTGCAATTGTTTGACACCTATTCAAATTTGTTTTCCTCAATGGAACAACAATTTCATAAAGGGAAATTTCCACTTATGCTCTTCAAAAATATAACAAAGAAAAGAGATGTTAAAGAAAGGATCTTTCCCATAACCCAAGCAACATTTGTAATAGATTTGTGAAAAAACATAGTACAGGATCTCAAGAAACTAGCTATCTCTACAACTATTGTGCCTATACATCTACAATTTCATCCTCACATTTCTCATACAAATTGCCTTCACCAATTTTCTACAGTTTTTCTTTTTTGTTTTTTGTGCAGTTGTATATTATATTGTTCAATATATTAACTAATATGGTCACGTGCCCAGGTTGAGGGTATTTTGGTTGCAGTGAATGCGTACTCGACCCCCTTAGAGCCTATATGTGCCAAATTAAACTCTCCTTCTTCTGCTTCTTCTTTCATAAGTGATTATACAATTGATTTTCTGCGATGTAGTAAAAAAATCCCTTGTATATATAGACATTGCCTCAATGCTACCATTTGAACCGTGGGAAACACATTCGTACATTGTACACTTAGACAGCCTATGTTACAAGATGTGCTTCCTGGGTTAGCATAACTATCATATGAAGCATCCCTACAGAAAAAGGCAAGCAATGTCTACATGTTGCATGACTTTCGGATACATAGAAAATTTACCTTAAATGAGGACAATGCAATATTGCATATTGGCTTAAAAAAAAAAAAAAATCGTATCAAGCTTTAGCAAGAAATGAAAAAATCTCATGTGCGTCTGTAATTTTTATTCAACACCCATATGAATGTTCATTAGACTTGATTTCTTCGGAGTTTACATCTATGGATATAAAATTTTCTTTCCATAGATTTTGTCTCTTTGTGTTCACTTGAAACAACAAGGAGAATCTAACTACAAATGCAATCGATGTTATTATTTTCATGTTTTTTTGCATCTCCCAATAAGAATTTTGCATATTTGTTGGGGTGTGCAAATGAAAAAAAAAATAGTGGTTGGATGTGGCTTTGTTGGATGTGTCTACACCTTTTTGGGTGCCCAAATTGGAAAAAATATTTCCAACTATATAGCCATGGTAGGATTTGTGCATTTGTTTTGGGTGCCCAAATAAAAAAAAAATATGATCTCCAACTATACATTTATGGTGTGGTATCTGCATTTTCTCGATTCCCTAATTGAAAAAAAGGACTCGGCATGGATTTAAACATGATATTGAGATATTTATAACTCCATATAGAGATTGGGGGGTTCGGGCATTGAAATTCATACAGGCAGGTGCAATTATTGGTGATGTACAAGCGCATAAGATTGTTCAGTCCAGAAATGGGAAGCATGAGGAAAAAATCCATACAAAGTATCCAAATGTAAATAACTCAGGCCCATCCTTTGAACCGTCGAAATATCTTTCTCCTCTAGGAAGAACCATCAAGCATTTCCAATAATATTGGAAATTTGGCATTGTTAAAACTCATAGAGATAAAACATGGCACTATCAGAAGACAATGTCCATAGTGATCTTGCTTCATGGTAAAATAGTAATTGAAAAATTTTGTGTTCCCTATTTTGAGGTTTGGTTATAGCTAGGGTACAATGGTGAAGCTCTGTTGGTTTTGGGTTGTCTTGTGTTTGGCAAACTTTTGTTCATATCCCATGGCCCCGGTTATTTTTTCATGGGAACATATACCAGATGTAAGAGAAAACCAATGCCACATGTTTTTTTTTATATATCGAATTGTTTGATGCAAAGGTTTATGTGTACTGCTCTATGGAACCTTGTGGGATCTCGCTTGATGCCTTCTGTGTTCATGTGTTTCCTTGTGCCTCGACTTTCAATAGATTTGGTGTTTACTTGGTTCTTGGTTGTATGCTTCATTCTGGTAAATTAATAATAGATTTAGGATCTTGGCAATTTTTCTATGATATTAAAGAATATACAGGACATTCTTTTCCTTTTAATATAATCATTTTTACGCAAATGTAGTATGTGACTCGTTTTAACACTTTTCCTTGATCGATGAACTTAGCAAAATTCATCTCCAGGAATAATTTGAAATAAAAGGATATATACTATGTGAAGTTCAATGGAACTATCATATCAACGATGGGACATTCAAATTCAAATTCATCGTTGTTATACTTGTGGTGAAGTTCATAGTACAATAACTTTACTTAAACATCCCAAAAATGATTTTCTTGTGGATTTTCGATGATTCTCTTATACAAACACATCTTGGAAACTATAAGCATGGATCGCTTGATCTATTCCTTGATTGAAGAACTTGTTCACATGTTTAATTCACTTCATAGTTACTTTTAATACCATCAATGGGGTTTTCTTACACCAATTCTCGCTTCTGAAAATTGCCATCCCATTTATTTTTTCCATTTGCTTTCCCTTTCTGGTTACTTAGTTACTTTTCGTAAAATGTCTAGGTGCGGGAGTTGGTGTATTCACGTCTTCAGATTTCCACTGATACTTTTATATCACCAGCCCGATTGACAACTTCCCCATTTCATATTGAGCAAACATTTTTTATCACGGGTTCCCGAGTAGGCGAGTTCAACATTGCGTTTCCATTGTTTCGCTGCCTGCAAACAACACTCGAACTTCCCCAATCTACAAATTAGCAAACAAATTCCCATTTTTCTCGCTTGCTTTCCCTTTCTGGTTACTTGGTCCTTTTTATGAATGTCTCATGCTTTTATATACAACACTCCAAGTTTTGCAATATACAAATTGACCATCGAAATTCGTCATTGTCTCTTGTAATGTGTTACGCATTTTGCAATCAATAGTTGGGATAGATACAATTTGACCATCGGGCCCTCATGTCTCTTGAGTAGAGCTTGTGGACCTATTTTCAAGCCCATCAATATTCCCTGTTCCGAGTATCTCTCATGCTTCTATATCGCGATTCCGACCAACTGCCTACCCATTTCATACTTGGCCACTATTACCATCGTCGGTTCCTGGCCAAGCTTTCTCAAAATTGCGCTTCCATTGTTTCGTACCTGCAAACAACACCTGAAATTCCACGATATACAAATTGACAGCCAAAATTCATCATTGTGCCATGTTTCGTGTTACACATTATGCAGTCAAAAGTTCAGAGACATACAATTTGACCATCAGCCCCTCACATCTCCTGAGTATATCTTGTGACCTTATTTTTGAAGCCCGCCCTACCGCTTTGCATACTTGGCCATTTCTTGGAATCTCTTTCGCGGGTTGGCGGGTGGATGAAATATACAATGCTTAATCTCTCTTCGCCATCCCCTCCACCTTCACACTTCTTTATAGATATGCAATTATTAATCTTTAATGCTAGTATCTCATCATGCAGGAACTGTTAAGATTGTCATTAATGTCCGGAAGGCCGAAAAATATTTTCCATTAATACGAATTAAACCAAGATTTGCAGAGAAGAGTGTTATCCTTTCCAAGTATTAATTTCAAGCATAATGCAATCTCTTCCATGCGTCGTCTGGTTGGTGCCTTTACGAAATCTCTAATCCTTAATCACTCTTCATCATCACCGCCACCTTCACACTTTTTTCTAAATATGCAATTAGTAAGATTTAATGGTAACATCTCATTACACACAGACCATGGAGATTGTCATTTATCAGCGAAAGGCTCGAGGATATCTTCCATTCATATGCATTAGATCAATATTTGTGGAGGGTTATATTATCCCTTCCCAATTTTCATTTCAAACATCATATGGAGCAAATGAAAATTCTCATTAACTTATGGCAGCATTTCCACAATAGTTATGTCCAGATATAGTAAACACCTTTGGGCACAATGGCTAGAGGTTCCAGTATTCCAGGGCATATTCTTACTACTCATCTCCCTCCACCCAGGAGAAAAAAAGGAGGTGGTTCCTTGGTGCACCGAGATATATATTTCAAGACAAATAATTCCAAGGCAACCCCACCTGCTCAGCCAACCTTCCTGCCTGCATTGATGGATGGAAAAGAGGTTGATGCAATCGATTTCGATCTGGGAGAATATGATCTGATGGACGATGATACGACAATGGATGGTGGCAATGAAAATGTTGTTCCCAATCCTGCACCCAAATTGAAATCAACCATAATGGGGGGCACTTCCCGGCTCGGGGATGGCAGCCCTGACAAGAACAAAAGAAGGGGTTTCAAAAAAGAAACCGACGTTGAACGCAATAGCCACTTTTCAGCTCGAAAGTAGGAATTCCAAAGGTCCAAATTAGTTTGTTCTAGGTGGAAGTCTTTCACTATAAGGAAATGGTATATTAATGCTCCCAGAGATATATTTCAAGCCAAAAAATTATTCAATTGCGGAACCACTCTCATGTTCTCTGGATATACAATTAACATCTTAGGGGATGAGGACCAGAACTCCCACTGGTGCAAGGAATATTCCTACTACTCATCTCCTTCCTCCCATAATGGACTAATTTGGGCCTCTGGAATTGCTCGTGCAACCTGTGTCCCTCAAGTCTTGAACTGTGAGGAGGTGGTTTCTTGGTGTGTCCTAACTTTCAGTTTCAGGATCTTCCATTTGCCCTGCAACATTTTTCGTCTTCTTCCTCATGGGAAGCTTGTGAGAACTATCAATTTTACTGTGAAGATGGGTTCTTATGTCTTCCTGTGTTTGAAAAATTATGTGTTTCTTTCGTGGGTTGGCGGGTGGATGAAATATACAATGCTTAATCTCTCTTCTCCATCCCCTCCACCTTCACACTTATTTATAGATATGCAATTATTAATCTTTAATGCTAGTATCTCATCATGCAGGAACCGTTAAGATTGTCATTAATTTTCGGAAGGCCGGAGAATATTTTTCATTAATACGAATTAAACCAAGATTTGCGAAGAAGAGTGTTATCCTTTCCAAGTATTAATTTCAAGCATGATGCAATCTCTTTCATGCATTGTTCGGTTGGCACCTTTACGGAATCTCTAATCCTTAATCACTCTTCATCATCACCACCACCTTCACACTATTTTCTAAATATGTAATTAGTAAGCTTTAATGGTAACATCTCATTATGCACAGACTGTGGAGATTGTCATTGATCAGCGAAACGCTCGAGGAGATCTTCCATTGATACGCATTAAACCAATATTTTTGGAGGGTTATATTATCCCTTCCCAATTTTCATTTCAAACATCATCTAGAGAAAATGAAAATTCTCGTTAACTTATGGCAGTAGTTCCATAACAGTTCTTTCCAGATACAGTAAACACCTTCTGACACGATCGCCAGAGGTTCCAGTATTCCAAGGCATATTATTACTATTCATCTCCCTCCACCAGGAGAAAAAAAGGAGATGGTCCCTTGGTGCATCGAGAGAGATATTTCAAGACAAAGAAATCCAAGGCAACCCCGCCTGCTCAGCCAACCTTCCCGCCTGCATTGATGGCTAGAAAAGAGGCTGATGCGATCGATTTTGATCTGGGAGAAGATGATCTGATGGACGATGATACGACAATGGATGATGGCAATGAAAACATTGTTCCCACTCCTACACCCAAATTGAAATCAACCATAATGGGGGGCACTTCCCAGCTCAGGGATGGCAGCCCTGACAAGACCAAAAGAAGGGGTTTCAGAAAAGAAACCAACTTTGAACACAATAGCCTCTTTTTAGCTCGAAAGTAGGAATTCCAGAGGTCCAAATTAGTTTGTTCTAGGAAGAAGTCCTTCACTGTAAGGAAATGGTATATTCATGTTCCCAGAGATACATTTCAAGCCAAAAAAATATTCAATTGTGGGACCACTCTCATGTTCTCTGGATATACAATTAACATCTTAGGGGATGAGGACCAGAACTCCCACTAATGCAAGGAATATTCCTAATACTCATCTCCTTCCGCCCATAATGGACTAATTTGGGCCTCTGGAATTACTCGTGCAACCTGTGTCCCTCAACTCTTCAACTGTGAGGAGGTGGTTTCTTGGTGTGTCCTAACTTTCAGTTTTGGGATCTTCCATTTGCCCTACAACATTTTTTGTCTTCTTCCTCATGGAAATCTTGTGACAACTATCAATTTTACTGTGAAGATGGGTTCTTATGTCTTCCTGCATTCGAAAAATTATGTGTTTCTTTCTTGTTGGGGTGCAATGTTGGAGTGTTGCCAGTGTCAGGAGTAGTATTGTTGTTCATATGATTCAAGCCAAGGATTTATTCCATTGTGGAACCACTCTCCTATTTCTTTGTCACCTCAGGTCTTCTGCAAGATATTGAGATTGGGGCAGCGAACATTGACCCTCCAAGGAGAAGATTGCAAGTATTTCCTAAAAAAAAGCATGGTAATCAGTTTTGTATGCATGTTGAAGAGCATATCGATGGCTCCTTCATGTTGCAGTTCCTATTCCTGTGTTTATGGAAAATATGTTCAATGTTTTGGTCGAAAGAAATCGTTCCAATTTCTATGGATAGATATACACTGCCCAATATTATTTATTTATTTTAATGGATTTACTATTAAAAAAAAATCCTTGGAGTCTTGTTGTTGCTTCTTTTTTGAATTTAACACCTCTTCTCATTGGCATGGTTCGATAGTCTCGTAGTTATTTAATATTTCATTGGCTCAAGTAATTTGATCTAAAATGGAGCATTAAAAAATTATATGACAATGCATTGTGTCGATCCATCAGGATTTTATAAAAACAAAAATGAATTTCAAACAATTTCAAACCAATGGTCAATTCTATTCGTAATGCATATAGAACATAGCAAGACCAAATCACAATGCGGCAGTACGGGCCCCGCCATAGAAATTTATTTTTCATCTCAACCTTGCTAAGCAAACGATTTATTATTTCCATTTTGCTTGCTTGATTCATTTAGCCTGAAAGGGAAAATTTTATTAGTTGTCCATCCCATGGCCTCTATTTGAGCATTTTTTACTTTAATGATGAAATTATTGAATTTCTTGTTCACGAATAAAAATAAAAATAAAAACTGATATATGGTGGTTGTAGTCAAATGGGGCTATGAAATCAACTACAATATTAAAATTCAAGATCGTCATTGTTGTTTCTAGACATGCAATTATTAATCTTTAATGCTAAAAATTGATCATGCAAGAAGTTTAATACTTAAGTTAATATGTTAAATTCATGGAAGAATGTATCAAGAACACAATTACTCCCACAAGTTGCAATAAAATCTAATCTTCAACAAAGCATTTGCTCACACCCTTTTTAATGGTACAAGCACAATAGAAAACGAATAATTGGATAAAATATTGGACTAGAAAATGATGGTTTTGCAACAATGAAGCTTGTTTGAAATGAATTCCCACTTACGAAAATTTCCCTCCACCTTTCTATTTTCCCATTCTTTTATCCCATGTAGTTTCTCTTTTTGGTTACTTGGTCATTTTTCCGAAAATGTCTTTCTAGGTAGGTTGGTGGATTCACACATTCACATTTTCATTCATGATTTTATATCGTGATTCCGACCGAGTGCTTCCCCTTTCTCTAAATTTCACTTCCATTGTTCTGTGACCTACAAACAACACTCTAGCTTCTGCGGTATGAAAATTTACTTCTGGACTCCCACATCATCCTCTTTTCCATGTTACACATTTTTCACTAAAATGTTTCAATACATAAAATTTGACCGTTGGGGCCTTACGTCTCCTCGGGAACCCTTCTCACCCTATTTTGAAGCTCGCCCGACTGTCTTTCGTGGATCGTCAAGTTGGCGGGTTCAGGAAATTTCCAATTTCTAGTTGTTGTTTCCTGTGCCCACTACCTTCAAACTTCTTTCCAAGTATATGCAATAAGTATACAACTTCTCTAGAAACATACATAAAATATCTTTCCAGAAAATGGAATATCTATTGCAAATCTGAATATATTGGACCTTCTTTTCCCTATTCTATACTTAACCAAATTCCCTTTTATTTTTCCCCTCTACTTTCTCTTTCTGGTTACTTAGTCGTTTTTTCCGAAAATGTATCAATGCGCATGTTGGAGGACTCATAGGTTCACATTTTCACTTGTTCTTTTATATCGTGGCTCCGACCGACCACTACCCATTCCATGCCTAGCCACTTTTCAGATCACATATTCTCGAGCAGGCGGGCTCTATATTTCACTTCCATTGTTTTGTAACCTGCAAATAACACCCAGACCTCCGCGATATACAAATTTATTTCTGCACTCCCGCATCATATCCTCTTCCGTGAGACATAGTTTTCACTCAAAAGTTCTTAGACCTGCAATTTGACCTTCGGGTCCTCATGTCTCCTGGGGAACTATTGTCAGCCCATTTTGAAGCGCGGGTATCTTCTTTCCATATTTCACCATTTCTTGGAATCTCTTTCGTGCCTCCAATTCCATACTTACCCAATTTTTTTTCTTGTGGGTTCCTGTATAGGCGGACTGCACTTCCAGTGTTCCTTGACCTACAAACAACCCCCCAAGTTCCGCGATATACAAATTGACTTCCATACTCCTCCAACAGCCCCTCTTCCATGTTACACAGTTTGCACTCAAAATTTTTGACACATAGAATTTGACCATCAGGGCCTCACATCTTCTCGGGAACCCTTGTCAGCCTATTTTGAAGCTCATCTGACAGCTTTCCACACGGCCACTTATTTCAATCTCTTTCATGGATCGTTGGGTTGGAAATTTCAGACAATTTCCAATTCCTATTCATTTTTTTTTGTGCCCGCCACCTTTGCACTTATTTCCAAGTATATGCAATAAGTATGTAATTTCTCTAGAAACATGATGAAAAGATCTTGCTAGGAAATTGGATATCTATTACATATGTGAATATATTAGCCCTTCTTTTTCGTCTTCTATAATTAACCAAATTCTTGTTTCTCTTTTCCATGTAGTTTATCTTTCTTGTTACTTAGTCGTTTTTCCGAAAATGTCTAGTTGCATGGGTTGGCGGACTCGCGGGTTCACATTTTCACTCATTCTTTTATATCACGACTCTGACCGACCGCTTCCCCATTCCATACCTAGCCACTTCTCTGACCGTGGATTTTCGGGTAGGTGGGCTCTAGATTGCACTTCTATTGTTTTTTGACCTACAAACGGCACCCTGACTTCCGCGATATACAAATTTACACCCAGACTCTCACATCATACCCTCTTCTGTGTTACATAGTATTCCCATCATCCCCTCTTCCGTGGTACACATTTTTCACTCAAAAGTTTTGAGGCATACAATTTGACGGTCGGGTCCTCATGTCTCCTGTGGAACTATTATCACCCCATTTTGAAGCCCATCCATCCGCTTTTCATACTTCGCCATTTCTTCAAATTTATTACATGGATCATCGACTTAGCGGGTTCACGAAATATCAAATTCCTAATCGTTGTTTCATGTGCCTAGACCCTTTGCACTTATTTCCAAGTATGCAATAACTGAGGTTTAATGCTAACATCTCACCATGCCTCGGGGAGACCATAATAATAATTGTTCCTACACAACTTGTATAAAATATGTTTCCAGGTAATGGGATATCTATTACAAATATTTTTTTGTTTTTGGGTTCCCAAACAAGCGGGTTCAAGATTTCCCTTGCATTATTTCATTAAATGCAAACAACATCTAGAATTCCGCGATATACATGCAGAAAATCTATTTCCAAGTAATGGGATATCTATTACAAATTTCAATATATTAGCGAAAACAAGTCCAACCGACCATTTCCCTATTCCATATTTATCCACTTTTTCGATTGAGGGTTCCCGGACAAGCAGGCTCAAAATTGCCCTTCCATTTTTCCACGAACTGCAACAACACCCAGAATTCTGCAAATATACAAACCGTCTGTTGGACTTCCCCATAATGCACTTTTCCCTTTTATGCCTTTTTCAGTCAAAATTTTCGAGACATGCAATTTAACCATCAGGCCCTCACCTCTCCTTACAATCCCCTGTAACCCTATTTTGAAACTCGTCCAACCTCTTTTCATAATTGGTCATTCCTTACTTTCTCTTCCATGTCCCCGTCATCTTTGCACTTGTTTATAATAAAAAAATTGTATATAATTTGATCGTCGGGCGCTCACCTTTCCTTTGTT